>VZQC01011488.1:1460019-1538760 GCA_009823505.1 Rhizomys pruinosus
AGTTTGTCCAGGAATAACCTTTCAATCCTACTAATGAAGCACAAGCAATTAGATATATAGGTATTTAAACAGTACTAATTGTTATGGTAGGTTACTTTGGTATAGACACAGATGTTTGGATGGTATGTTAATCCATGAATTACATTTTTTTCTGTTAAATATGACAGGGTCTTAGTGTGGTTTATAACATCTCCTAACCATTAGAGGATGTAAGCTTGTGGCATCAGCCGTGGGTTATTCCTCCAAGGAGAGAGCTAATAGCCAATTAGATTTGGGATATACAGGCATATGGCTGCCACTGCTGTACAGTATTTCCAGGCAGGTGAGGTGTAGCTGGTGCTGATGGAGGAGTCTTGCTTGACTCAAGGAGACCTATATTTGCTTTATTGGTTTAGTGGCCTTTGGTAACACTCTCTGGTATTCCAGAGACCATCTGTACACATTCAAGTATGGTCTCAATACATCTTTCCCATGCTTACATCAGGTCGTCGACAGCAGGGCCATATCACCTCTCTTCTTGCAGGTATCCCAGTTTAGAGGCAAGAAGCCTTTACCTTTTTTTTTGGGGGGGGGGCTTGGATCCCCTGGCCAACATCTCCTTGGTAGAATAATCCATTGCTTATATCAGAGCTCTCCTGTATTAATATATGTTGCTTAAGTGCACAGCTTAAGGTGACTTTAGTATTATATTTGGTTCTAAATAGAGAATAATCCTTTTCACAGTTCCTATGTCGATTACTCAAAGAAGGCAGTTTTACTGGTTTTATCAGAGATTACCTCTAAAGCACTTGGCTCCAATTTACAGTTAGAGAACGACCTCATCATCATCATATTTCTCCTTGTTCTATGGGGGGGAGGTAAGAAAGTCTCTCGTATTAAAACTTTGTGGCACCTAGAAGGTGAGTTTCGTTAGGACTCATTATAAATAGTTGTTACAAGTGGGATCCACGGAGGAGTTTGATTTCTGTAGCAATCTGAGGCTTTTCTTCCTTTCAATGTTCAGATGGGCCAACCTTTCTGCTGGCACTTCCTGGTGCATTCTACACAATGCAAAACTGTATCTTTTCTTTCTCAGCCGTTAAGTTGGTGACATTTTGACCTGTTGGAACATATAAATCTTTTCCCATAGTTAGTTTTAAGATTTGAATGGCAAGGTTTTTGACAGAAAGTTTTCATATTTATCTGTATCCCCCTCTTTTATTTTAGGTTTTTGTTTCTTGACCCATGAGTCTCAAAAAGGCAGTGGTATTACACATACCTATAGGCTGGAATCAAGGCACAGATTTCATCAAATTCACCCTTGCTGTTTTGGGTGACTGTATGTGGTTAACTTGGGAAGCAAACTTAATTTTTTAAGTTAAATCATCCTACAGGTAAAAGAGAATGCTACAAGGTGATACCATACAACAGAAAAATTATAGAGAACATTTGTATGTGCTAATCCCAAAGTTATTGTTATACAGATTTTAAGTAAAACAAATGTGGACAACAATTTATATTTCCAATTAACTCAGGTACATTGCCGTTTTTATGAGAACCTTTAAAACAATGTTGTTTAATATACACATATTTACTTTTACTAAGTCCTAAAACACCATGTAACCTGTAGACAGAGTCCGGGAAAAATTGGATACTTGTTGAACTCACGTCAATTAAATATGCATTAATCAAATATAGACCTGTGCCCCTCTCCTGCCCCTCCCACCCTTCCCGATTCACCATTTCAGCCAGTTTTCTGATGCAGTCTTTCTGTTGTTCTTTTAATACGCATCCCTCTCCACAAGAAATATTTATAACTGGGTTATTGACACTATCATCCACAGATGAGGGATACCATTCATTGTTTTTCTGGGACTGTGTTACTTCACTTAATATAATGTCTTCTAGCTCCATCCATTTACCTGCAAACTTCATGATGCTGTCTTTCTTTAGCGCTGCATAGAACTCCATTGTGTACATGTACCACATTTTCTCTACCCACTCCTCAGTTGAGAGGCATTTGAGTTGGTTCCAGCTTTTTGTTATTGTGAACAGAGCTGCAATAAATATAGCTGTCCCCAAGTCCCTGCCAGGGCCACAAGGCTGTATGCCTCACTTCACCTGTCCACCAAACTTGCAGGCCACCTGCCTGTCATTAACTTTACAAAGACAATTCTCCAGGACCACAAGTCACAGACTAACCCCAGTACACTCATAGTGGGAGATTTCAATACCCCACTGAGTCATTTGGATAGGTCAACAGGACAAAAAATAAACAGAGAGACATCTGAACTGAACGATATGATACACCAAATGGACCTCATAGACCTCTACCGAACATTCCATCCTAATACCAGAGAATACACTTTCTACTCAGCACCCCACGGAACATTCTCCAAAATCGACCACATCCTGGGACACAGAAGAAACCTCTACAAATACAAAAAGATTGAAATAATTTCATGCATCCTGTCAGACCACAGTGCAATGAAGCTCAACATCAACACCAGGACAAGCCCTCCTGCCTACAAGAACACATGGAGACTAAACAACACACTCTTGAATAATGAATGGGTCAAGGAAGAGATAAAGAAAGAAATAAAAACATTCCTGGAACTGAATGACAATGACAATACAACACAACAAAACCTATGGGATACCTTAAAAGCAGTCCTAAGAGGGAAGTTTATAGCCCTGGGTGCCTACATTAGAAAAACAGAAAGAGCACAAGTGAATGATCTAACACTACAGCTAAAAGCACTTGAGAGGCAACAACAGATGAACCCTAAACGCAACAGACAGGAAGAAATAACAAAAATCAGAGCAGAAATCAATGAAATAGAAACAAAGAAAACAATACAAAAAATCAATGAAGCCAAAAGTTGGTTCTTTGAAAGAATAAACAAGATAGACAGACCTCTAGCCCAGTTAACAAAAAGAAAGAAGGAACAACTCCAAATCAATACAATCTGTGATGAAAAGGGAAATATCACAACGGACAAGGAAAAGATCAAGAAAATTATATGGGAATATTACAAGAACCTATATTCTACCAAGTTTGAAAACTTAGAAGAAATGGATGAATATCTGAAATCCTGGGAATCACCAAAGCTTGGTCAAGAAGAGACCAGCAGCTTAAACAGACCCGTAACATATAATAATGTGAATATCTTAATGAGCTGTAGAGTTAACTTACCACCTACTTTCAGGCATGGTAACTAATGTACATGGGCAGAAGGTATAGATTCATATTTTAGAGTAATATAAAATTAAAAGAAAAATCTGAACCCCTGAACATAATAAAAAAAGAAGGGATGAAACTGATCAATGAATAACAAGTTGGTTACATATAGCATGATGCTTTGTTGTATGATTGTACAGTAGGATCAATATAGATGTGATATTGCATGCATTTCAAAAGCCTCAAAGAAAGAACTGTGTAATTTTGTTCAGAACTGTGTAATTTTTAACCACAAATAAATTATACATGTTTAATGACCTAGACATATTCAGGAATTTTAAGTTTTAAATAATGTATGAAAGCTTTAAGTTTTAAACAATATATGAGGGGCTGGAGAGATGGCCTAGCAGTTAAGAGCACCCATCGCTCTTGCAGAGGACCTGGGTTCGATCCCCAGCACCCACATGGCAGCTGAGAACCGTCTTTAACTCCAGTTACAGGGGAATCCAACCCCCTCTTCTGACCTCCGTGGCATTGCACAACACGGTGAACAAACCTCATGCAGACAGTACATTCAAACACATACAAAAATAAATAACATTTAAAAAGAAAACATTTTATTAAATAATGTATGAAACATCATGTGACCCTATAAATATATACAACTTTATATTTGCATATGTCAGCCAAAATAAATTAAATAAAAAATAAGCATCAGCACAACAGAACTGACTGACTACTAATAAAGACATATATCCATGACTTTTGATGAAAGCTCCAAACGAATTTTTCTTTCAATGGAAAAGAAAGAGTAGCTTTAAAAACAAATAGTGGTGGGACAACTAGATAACAGAATGAAGTTATACATCTGTTTTACACCATAAAAATAAATTCAAAATGGATCAGTGATCTACACATAACAGTATCAACTATGGAAATATTAGAGGAAAACATACATAGCAGTAAGTGATACGACCTTGTTTTTGCTGCAGTCTTAGATGCAACAGCAAAGCATGGAAATGAAAGAAAAAATAAGATTAATATGGATTTTATCAAAACATGTAAAATTATGTGCCAGAATATTATCATCTGTTAAAAATAAGTTATAGGCTGGAGAGATGGCCTAGCAGTTAAGACCGCTGACCGCTCTTACAGAGGACCCGGGTTCAATCCCCAGCACCCACATGGCAGCTGAGAACCGTCTGAAACTCCAATTCCAGGAGAACTCCAGTTCCAGGGGTGTCCGACACCCTCTTCTGACCTCCGCGGCATTGCACAACACAGGTGCACAAACTTGCATGCAGACAGTACATTCATACACATACAGAAATAAATAAAATTAAAAAAAATAAGTTATAGAGTAAACATTCAACAATAACAGAAAATATTTATTTTCAGCAAATATGATTTTTACAACTTAAAAATTATGATCAAGAAATTTTTTAATTTACTTTTGTATGTGTACGAGTGTACTGTCTGCATGTAGGTTTGTGCACCTGTGTCGTGCAATGCCACGGAGGTCAGACAAGGGTCTCGGATTCCCCTGGAACTGGAGTTCTCCTGGAATTGGAGTTACAGACGGTTCATGGGTGCTGGGGATCAAACCCGGGTCCTCTGGAAGAGCAGTTGGTGCTCTTAATCGCTAGGCTATCTCTCCAGCCCCTTGATCAAGAAATTTAACATATATAAATTATATATATATATATATATTTATATATATATAATTTATGTATATAATATATATATAAAAGAAAACATGTATCTTTGGAAAATATGTGTATATGAATGTTCAGAGCAGAGTTTTAGTACCATAAATGTGTAAACTGTGCATATGTTCATTAAAAGACAAAACACTAAATTTTGATATATATGTACAATTGAGTGTTTTATTTTGCTATCAAATGGAATTGTATATGACTGTAGTCTCAGCATGAATGAACCTGAAAGCATTGGGCTCAGGCAAAGACACCAGACATAAAGTGCTACATATTGTAGGATTCCATTTATTTGAAATATCCAGAATAGGCAAATCTATGGACACAGAAAGTGCATCAATGATTTCTAAGGGTACCAGGAAAGAGTTAAATGGGTCTTGGCTGGTAATAAGTACTGTGTTTCTTTGATGTGGCCAAATATTTGTTGAATAATAGTAATAGTTGCTTAACACTGTGAATACACTACAGCCATAGACTTCTCCAATTTATTTTTTTTTATTATTTATGTGTATGAGTATACTGTAGGTTGGTGCACCCATGTCATGCAATGCCACGGAGGTCAGAAGAGGGAATTGGATTCCCCTGGAACTGGAGTTAAAGATGGTTCTTAGCCACCATGTGAGTACTGGGAATCGAATCCCAGTCCTCTGCAAGAGCAGTTGGCACTCTTAACCTCTGAGCCATCTCTCCAGGCCCTACTTCTCCAATTTTATGAGATATTTTTTTGCCATGAGAATTATATCTCAATATAACTATTTAAAATAATGTATATTATATTCAATTCAACTACATTTATTCACATTAGTCATGTATCTATAAGGGGATAGCACATTTTCTAATCATTAAATATTTTTTTTCCATTTTTGCCTTTTTTCCCAATTTGGCCTAAGCTCATTTATATATGTCATATTTTCATATTTGCCTCGGTTTCTTAAGGTAGCCTAAAGTAAAAGAGATTAGTTTTTCCAATTGATGAGTTGGGTGGAAAGGCTTGAGTCACTGACTGACAGGATCTATGTGCCTATCTGACTGAGCTCAGTTACTTCAGTTCCCTTACACATAAGATAGCACAGCTCTGAAAAACAGGAGAAAGTGCTAGTTAGCCACCCAAATTCTTATCCAAAAGCAGTTAACACTAGTTCTTGAAACTGGATGACACAGCTTGATTTTTCTGTTCATTGAAAGCTCCTTAAGCATGTTTATACAGATCTACAAAAGACCATGTTATTGTCTTGGAAATTTTCTCTTTTTTTATAATGTTTTATTGATGTTTTGTGTATTTCAGACATCATTTCTCAGTTCAGTTTAGATATATTTCCCTTTCCCTTCCCCCACCCCATCCCAGATCATGCATTCTGCCATAATTGCCCTGCATCTTTTTCTCAGTCTTTTTTTATGCTTAGGAATTCACATTTTCCTCCTTTAATTTTATATCACTCTAAAATATGCATACATACTTTCCACTCTTATACAGTAATGAAAGTCTGAAAGTAAGTCATGGATCATTTCTAGAGCCCGTTAAGAGATTTACATTATAACAACATAGTTACTTTCAGATAAACAGAGATATAAGGATAATGTTGTTCAGCTTGCCCTTCATCTGGGGATTTGCTGGTAGCATCCACAAATGAGGGATACCATTTGACATTTATTTTTCTGGGACTGTGTTACTTCACTTAGCATAACGGCTTCGAGTTCCATCCATTTACCTGCAAAGTTCATGATGTTTCTCATCTTCTTCTTTTTTTTTTTTTTTTTTTTTTTAATTTTTTTTTTTAATTTTTTTATTTATTTCCATATGTGTATGAATGTATTGTCTGCATGCAAGCCTGTGCACCCGTGACGTGCAATGCCGCGGAGGTCAGAGGAGGGCGTCGGACTCCCCTTGGAACTGGAGTTCTCCTGGAATTGGAGTTTCAGACGGCTCTCGGCCGCCATGTGGGTGCTGGGGATCGAACCCGGGTCCTCTGCAAGAGCGGTCGGCGCTCTTAACCGCTAGGCCATCGCTCCAGCCCCCGATGTCATCTTTCTTTACTGCTGAATAGTACTCCATTGTCTAGATGTACCACATTTTTATCATCCACTTGTCAGTTGAGGGACATTTGGGTTGGTTCCAGATGTTCGCTATTGTGAAGAGAGCTGTAGTAAACATGGATGTGCATGTATCTTTGAAGTAGAATCTAAAATCTATGCATCTGAAGCTCAAAAATAAAAGAAACTATCACATTTTGTCCGTTTATATAATACATTGAAACAAAGAAGACACCACTTAAGATTGCATTTGAAAGGTGTATGATCTGGATATTATTCCTTCTTAGTTTTCAGATGAAGGAACTGAGATACATGTATGATGAAATGAATCTGTCATAATAGGTCACATGTAACAAGTATGGATTCTGATTCTAGTTTTCCTGAATCTAACACTTGTGTTTACATCCATTACAGTATTTAGAGCCTCATTTATGTGCAGCAATTTCATCATGAGAAAACTAAACCCAAGTTACTGTTGAAATTGACAAATAGGCCAATATATTAGCAAGACTATTTTGTCAG
The DNA here is from genome assembly GCA_009823505.1 of Rhizomys pruinosus. Taxonomy (NCBI): domain Eukaryota; kingdom Metazoa; phylum Chordata; class Mammalia; order Rodentia; family Spalacidae; genus Rhizomys; species Rhizomys pruinosus. Next base: position 1,467,448 of record VZQC01011488.1, read on the forward strand.
AGTATTCTGACATGGTATAACTGAAATCATACTGGAAAAAGGAGCCCTTTTCTTAACTCTGGTTAAAATTCCATAAATTTCAAATAAAATTCACAAGTTATCTCCATAGTAATCATCAGATGCTCAGAACTGTCAGTCTCTCCCTATTACATAGACAAAGTTCACTTTTCTATGTAATGTGCACATACTAGCAGCTTACTGATCATCTTTGCCTTTTTGGGTGGAGTTTTAGCTATAGTGTCATGCAATTCAGATTTCCTGCCCCCTTTCATTTATGATTCCTCATTTTGTTTTGTTTTGTTTTTCTTTGAAGACTGATAAATTATGAATTTTTTTAATATTTGTGCTTCTACAGAAGATTCATTTAACACAAAAGAAGTCAAAAAGTTGGGCTGGAGAGATGGCCTAGCGGTTAAGAGCACCGGCTGCTCTTACAGAGGACCCGGGTTCGATCCCCAGCACCCACATGGCGGCCGAGAACCGTCTGAAACTCCAATTCCAGGAGAACTCCAGCTCCAGAGGAATCTGAGACCCTTTTCTGACTTCCGCGGCATTGCACGACACGGGTGCACAAACTTGCATGCAGACAGTACATTCATACACATACAGAAATAAATAAAATTAATAAAAAAAAATTAAAAAGAAGTCAAAAAGTTAAACAGAGGCATCAGAGGGATGAGAGGGAGTAGGCCAAGGGAAGGAGTAGGCATATGATCAAATTACATCATTTATATATATATGAAAATATCATAATGAAACATTTTATGAATAATTAACATTCTAATGAAATCATCTTAAATAGCAGGATAAACTGATATAGATGTGTTTGTGGGTACTTTTTAATCAAATCAATGGAACGAAATGCCTAGTTTTTCACTTTAATGAAAGAAAAAGTATAATTTTATTGAGTATTTCTGCTGTACCAAACCGATTTAAATGACCACAGATTAAATGATGATATCAAGAAGAATATTCCTTGAGGAACCTTAGCTATTGGGAACATTATTATGTATCACTGATAAGATAGAATAATTAAAAGAAGAAACATCAGAATAGTACAGTCAAACCTAAATGTCCTCCACTTATTTAATCTGGTCTGTTGCCAAGGAGACAGACTGCTGTCTCTCTGCCCTCTAGTGCTGAGGCTATATAATTAAATTACTTTCATTACCTTCACAAAAGTGCAGAGCCAAAGTAATCTTTTCTTACTGATGAATTTATTGTTTGATTTCTTTGCTTTTGGTCAGAATTGACCAGCAAAATGTTTAGTATCTTTGATATAACATACATCTGCATAATTTTAATAAGGGGACCACTTATTCATTGTTTATCATATATTTATTGTTTGGCAGGCATTGGGGATTATTTGGCATACAATTATAAGCAATGCATGGTAAATACCTTCATGGAGTTTCTATTTCAATCAATAACAATAACATGGCTTCCATGCAGAAATCCTTTTTATGTCTAATTCTTTCATAGGTACTTTATAAAATTAATTTCATTAAATTTTATATCACTGAAAGGAAGATATTATTGCTTGTCTATGTAAAAGGGAGACAGTAAATCAGGGAGGTGTAATATGAAATCAAGAATTGTGGTGTCACAGATTATAAGTTTTAACACATAATGTATAAGTTTTAACACATAATGAACATCCAAACAAAACAAAACAAAAAAAACCCATGGAGATTTATGTCCAAAATACATTTATATTTTGCCAAAACAGTCATTGAAAAGTTTTTAAAATTGTTGATAGCTCTGACATAAGTACATTAATATATATTAGCCTTATTTATATTAGCCTTATTTATATTGAAATTTAACAATCACTATAAATGTGTTCCTTTTCTTCCTTCTTATTAATTCATGCCACAATGACACATAAAATATCAATTATTCTTTTCTTTCACTGATAGCAAATGTTTGTTACTATTCCAATACAATTTTTCTCTTCATTATTTTGGGATCTTAAATAAGCTAAAAATACAGAGACATTAGAAAAATACCAAAGATTTTAGGACAATAACCGTCATAAGCATTTGGATATCTTGCATACATTTCTTCTTCATTTAAAAAATATTTTTTACTCATCTACTGCTTAATTTTTCCATTTCCTCTAAAATGAAGCTTTTATGCATGAATCCCAGTCACACTAAATATAGCACCTCGAAAAGTCCATCATTTGGACTGCTGTTTAATACTTCATCAATTAGCAGTTATTTTTAAGGTTCATTACTTATTTGTTATTCACTAAGTCCCCCATTTTCTCTCACATTAATGATCTATGACATTATTATGTAGGTTTGTCATTTATTGCTTGGCTTTGGATAGTGCAAGAAAGCAGGAGAAGAAAAGTCAAAGCAGACGCTTTTAACAAGCTCTCCCTTTCTCTTCATAAAACTGATTAAACTGCTGATGCTGGAATAAAAGTATAGAAAAAGTCTCCAGGAAACCCAGTTAGCAGTTCAGCAACATCATTGCTTCCTTTTCATGAGAATGTTCTAAAACTTCCTTTTCTAACACATGAAAGAACCCCTTTGGCCTTCTTTTCTTTGATCAAGTCTAGGAGTTGTATAATTCTAAAGCAAATACACGTCAACTTCTTTCCATCAGGCTTACCTCTTCTTCCATGACCTATTTTCTCTATTTTTGTAGGTTAGTACTTAACCTATCAAATAGAATTATTCCAAGACTTCCATTCACTTTCAGTGTAGGGAGACTCACTGTTTGATGTGCTTCTCTGCAAACCCTTCTAATCGTCATATATTTCAAGAAAAATAATGGCATACTCAATTGCAGATTAATCATAAAATGTCCTGTCTATTTAATAATTGAATGTTTTTATTCTTTTCTCTACACAGGAAAAGAAACATAAAACTGCATTTTGTTTTCCCACTAATGTGATTGGATGTTTATAAGCTGTGATCAAAACACCTACCTAAAATTCAGTGAATTTATATTTGTATCTAAAATATTATATCAAAAAGATTACTTTTCACTAGTTGATTTAGCAAGAATTAAAGGGACTGACTTTATGTTAGCTTAAACAATACCAAAGAAATTTTTGAATGAGAGAAATGTTTGAGTACAGGCTGATGGGTAAATAAAATATCAAGGAGTAATTAAGTTAATGGATAATTTAGTACAGATCAGTTTCCCACATATTATATGACATAATTAAGTAACTTGAATATAGTGCTAATAGTGTTTACCTGTAAGCTTCCCTCACTATACAACGAATTTCATGTCAGACTGTACTTGATCTAGGTTTGTAAAATATGTAGTATAATGCACTTAAATATAATCACAGTAACAGCCTAATAAATAATGATAGGAAAAACTAGAAAGTTCAATAATGTCAAGAGAAGTAGGAAGCATACTGAATAACAAGCAATCTAAAAAAGTTTTGCAAATTGCTGACATACTAAGCATTGGTGAAGATTATGAACTTTCCACAGGAATATATTTAGTAGAACTAACATTTGCCCCCTTTCTACCAGAGCATTAATTCTGATTATGCAAATGCAGTTATTTGAAATGGAAGTAAGTATCATAAAAGAAGAGAAGGATCTTAAAGGTCTAGAATTATACCATGTGTCTTCAATTGGAGGTATGATGATTACCAGCAACCAGAATAACAAAGGATTTTAAAACCTAGTGAGGTTTCTGATAATTGGCTTGCCTCCCAGTCAAAAACAACCATGTAACTGGATAGAGTTTTTATACTTTGGACGACAGAGAGGTTTCTGCTCTAGGACAATGTACTAAAGACAAAGCAGACTCCTGGAATCCAAGGCGAGTAGACAAGTCCCATTGACTGGAGGAAGCAAAAAAAAAGTTCCTGAAAGCTAAACTGGCCAGAACCTAACAGTATGACCCTGCAGGAGAGGTACAGAGGGAAGCTTCATGAAAGATACTGTGTGATTTCTTGAATAGGTACAGGAGGATAATGCTGGATGCCTAATAGAGAGCAACTATTCTGAGGTGGAGAGGGTTCTGAAATGTTACAGATCAGTCTGTGGTGGGAAATATTGGAAGTCTGAACTAGCCAGAGTATAAATTCCTCAATAAAACTGCACTATCATCATTAGCATCCAGTCGCGAGTCCAGAAAGTCTGTCCTGAAAGTTTAAAAACTGTTCTGAGTCTGACTCTAGATCTGTCCCAATAGAGAAGAAAGCCAAACTCTGATACATTTTTTGAATTTTTCTTTCTTTTTTTGCTACTTTTAAATTTTTATTATATATAAAATGTACATTAGACAACATTTAAAATGTAGCACGAAAAAGTTCTTAACCACTGAAATTTTAGAGTTCAAAGATCACTTAACTATTGTCAGAGCTAATTCTTATGAGGAAAGAAGCTAAGCAGAAAGTATCAATGGTAATACAACCATTCTTTAATTCTCAATGTCTCTCTTTGGGTCACTATAAGTTTATAAATTTATTCAAATATTTAAGTATGTTGAGGTTATAAACTCCCCTTTGGGACTCTAAAATATTTAAAAATATTATTCCTGAAAATAATCTGCTCATCTTATATAGGTGGGTGAACACACATACACACACACACACACACACACACACACACACACACATATTCTATGCTAATCTATAGCAAATTGCAGAATATTCTCCTTGAACCTCCAGAAGTTCCATGGAGTCCAGGTTAGGAATTTCTACTCTAACAACTCTCCCAAAAGACAAAGCACCCTTCCTGAATCATCCTTTGCAGTTAGTCTTTATTTGGTGAACTACTTTTGTTCTTCAAAAAATTATATAAAAGTATATAACATATATAAATTATTTGTAATATAAATTATATATAAATATTATATATAAATATTTTATGTATAATATTTATATATGTTATATATAATTGATTTTTTTTTATAAAAGGAAGAGTTTATTTGACCTTATGATTGATGATTCCAGGGAATTAGATTTCAATGTGGCAGGGAGGCATGGTGGCCAGGGTTGGAGCAGAAAGCCGAAGTTCACATCCTCCAATGAGCATGGGAAGTGGAAAGAGAGCCTCTGGAGACTAGCCAGGCTTGTTAAGCTCTCTAAGCCTGCCCCCAGTGACTTACTTCTTCCAGCATGGCCACACCTTCTAAGACCTTCCCAAACAGCACCACCAACTGGGGACAACTGTTTGAATACTTAAAGCCTATGGGGGACATTCTCATTCAAACCATGACATTCCACTCCTCATTGTATATATTCAGTATGGCTTTGTGTGATATAAGACATTTTCACATAAGCATATATTTTAAGTGGAGCATATATGCATCTCATGCCTTCCCCCTCCACTTTGGCCTCTTTGCTCCCCAGTTTACTTCTAATTTCACATCACATATACATACATGATTTCTATATATCTAGATAAAATCTAGTAACCAGAAATGAGAGAAAATAAATTATAGTTCTTTTTCTGACCCTGGCCTAATTTGCATAGTATGATTATCTATAGTTACATCATTTTCCTAAAAATGACGTAATTTATACTTTTCAAAGGCTACAAAGTTTGGACGTTAAATACCACCAAGTAAAAGAAGCCTGGAAATATTGCAGATTTCAATAGCTGTTAACTATCAGACTATAAAACTAAACTAACACAAGATAATAGGTGAGAAATAGAAAATAAACAGTTTAAATATCACAAAATGTAATGTTTCAAAACAATATCAATTCCAAAAATGAGTTAGCAGACATACAAATAATAAAATATGATATATACTCAAAGGTAAAGAAAGTACATAGAAATTGACCCAATGATAAATCATATTTGGGATTTAGCACATAAATTGATGAGATTAACTATTACAAAAATGGAAGAGTAGGAAAATTGAAAGGGAATGATGGAACTTTTCCAAACATAATAGACATTATTGACATATGGCTGAAATTTCCTTTAAAAAGACAGACTGAAGCAAACAATCCAAAATAAATCAAACTAGGTCACATTCACGCTCAAATTATGCAACTGAAATACAGATGAAATATTTAGTACAACCATAAGACCAAACAGAATAACACTCAGAAAAAGCTTAAGAATTAATGTTGACGCTCATCAGAAATCATATAGTATAGAAAACTTCAATGTTATCTTTAAAGTATTTAATGGAAATAAAATACACACATTGGTCCATGTACTTTCAAAAAATATTTTAGCTTTTTTGGCCCCATTGTCAAATATGACGTGGCTGAAGTTATATGAGCTCAAGTTTGGATCTTCAATTTTGTTCCATTGGCCTATGGTTCTTTCTTTTTTTTTTTTTGGCCAGTACCAGTCTGTCTTTATGACCATAGCCCTGTAATATAGCTTGAAGTCTGGTAATGTAATACCCCCAGTATTGCACTTTTCACTGAGGGTTGCTTTAGCTATTGGGGTAATTTGTTTTTCCATATGAATTTAAGGATTTTTTTTTAAGTCTGTGAAAAAGCTCATGGGGATTTTGATTGGGATTGCATTGAATCTGTATATTAATTTGGGTAGAATGGTCCCACTTGTCAGTTGTCCTTATTTCCTGTGCAGCTGCTGTTTGATTTAGAAAGTCTTTTTCTACACTTATGTCTTGTAGGTTGCTGCCAACTTTTTCTTCTATCACCTTCAGGGTTTCAGGTTTCAGATTGAGATCTTTGATCCACTTGGACTATATTTTGTATAGGGTGAGAGGTAGGGGTTTAATTTTGTTCTTCTACAAATGGTGATCCGGTTTTGCCAATACCGTTTGCTGAAGATCCTATCTTTCCTCCATTGTTGTACAGCTAAAGAAACAAAGAAGTGAAGAGAAAACCCACAGAGTGGGAGGAAACCTTCACCACTGATACATCTGATAAAGCATTAATATCTAGAATATATAAGCTACTTAAACAACAAAGAAGTAAGAAAACAAATGACCTATATAAAAGATGGAATAAAGAGCTGAACAGAGACTTCACCAGTAAGGAAGTAAAGATGGCCAAGAAACATCTTAAAAAGTGTTCAGTATCATTAATAATTAAGGAAATGCAAATTAAAATCACACTAAAGTATCATCTCACTCCAATAAGGCTAGCCAAGATCAAGAAAACAAAAGACACCAAATGCTGCAGAGGTTGTGGGGAACACTCATCCACTGCTGGTGGGAATGTAAACTGGAACAACCACTGTGGAAAGCAGTGTGGAGAGCCCTTAAAAAGCTCAAAATGAGCCATACCACTCCTGGGTATATACCCACAAGACACATCTTACCGCAAAGATACATGCACAGCTATGTTTATTGCAGCTCTCTTCGCTGGAACCAATCCAAATGCCCCTCAACTGATAATTGGATAACAAAAATGTACATCTACACAATGGAGTTCTATGCAGCAGTAAAGAAAGATGACATCATGAGCTTTGCTGGTAAATGGATGGAACTCAAAGCAATTATACTAAGTGAAGTAACAGAGTCTCAGAAAAAAATTAAAAAATAAAAAATAAAAAAGGGCGAATGGTTTCCTTCAATTGTGTATGCTAACACCGAATGCCCAGTTGGCAGGAAAACTGAGCAATTTTATTATTATAGTTCATTGTATCTGAAAGCAACTGTGCTATCACAATGTGAATCTCTAAATGTGCTCTAGAATTGTCCTACCACTTATATTCACGCATTGTAATTACCATATATGGATGGATATGTAGTCATATTCTAAAAAAAAAAAAAAAAGAATGTAAAGTTACACATCTTTATACCTGCCTGCAAATTTATTGTTAAAGTGGGAATCTCTAAATGTGTTTAGGAATCAATCTATAGTTTATTTTCAGAGTTTGTAATTTTGACTTATGTGTGGAGTGTATATATGCATATTTTGGAATAATACAAAATAAAATAATTCTTAGCTATAGCATTATGAGACTATTATATTTCTGAAGCAGAACATGAGGTGAATCATGGGTTAAATGGGAACTTGGAAGCAAGATAGTGAAGAGGCCCATACGAAAAGATTAAATATTGATTATAAATGAACTTTCACAAATTAATGATAGCTTTTGTAATTGCTAGAGTAATCATTAAAAAGTAAAAATAAGGGCTGGAGAGATGGCCTAGCGGTTAAGAGCGCCGACCGCTCTTACAGAGGACCCGGGTTCGATCCCCAGCACCCACATGGCGGCCGAGAGCCGTCTGAAACTCCAATTCCAGGAGAACTCCAGTTCCAGGGGAATCCGAGACCCTCTTCTGAACTCCGCGGCATTGCACGACACGGGTGCACAGACTTGCATGCAGACAGTACATTCATACACATACGGAAATAAATAAAATTAATAAAAAAATTAAAAAAAAAATTTTATTTTTATTTTATGTGTACGAGTATATGGCCTGCATTTAAATGTACCCATGATATGCAATGCCCATGGAGGTCAAAAGAGGGCATTGGGCCGGGAGTGGTGGCACACACCTTTAATCCTAGCACTCGGGAGGCAGAGGCAGGCAGATCTTTGTGAGTTCAAGGCCAGCCTGGTCTACAGAGTGAGTTTCAGGACAGCTGGGGCTACAGGGAGACCCAGTCTTGAAAAGATCCAAAAAAAAAAAAGAGGGCATTGGATCTCCTGGAACTGGAGCTATGGACAGTTGTTAGCTGCCATGTGTGTGCTGGGAATCAAACCTGGGTCCTCTACAAGAACAGCCAGCGCTCTTAACCACTGAGCCATCTCTCCAGCCCAGTAGTGAAGTACTTTTAAGACTTACATGCTAGAGGCTGAGACGGCTCAGAGCTTAAGGGTATTGCTGCTCTTGCTCTCAACAGAAGACCTGGATCCAATTCCCAGGACTCATATGGTGGCTCACAACCATCCAGGGGGTCTGACGCCCTCTTCTGGTTTTTGCTGGCATGAAACCTGCCTGAGCACAGACATATATGCAGTCAAAGCACTCATACACACAGTTAAAATAATAAATCTTAAAAAAATTTACATATTGCATGTAGATGATTATTAATGTTTACAATTCTGTCTATAAAGTGAAACCTAGTATATTTTCCCTGGTTGCATATGAAGAGATTTTATACAATGTCTTGGCTTCTGTCAAGAAAAGAAACAGAGTCAGCATTACATGAAATATTTTTTATTATGCAATTCTTTTTTTTTTTCTTTATGGTCTTTCAAGACAGGGTCTCCCTGTAGCCCCAGCTGTCCTGGAACTCACTCTGTAGACCAGGCTGGCCTTGAACTCACAAAGATCCGCCTGTCTCTGCCTCCCAAGTGCTAGGATTAAAGGCATGCGCCACCACACCCGGTGCACTTGAATTCTTATAAGCTGAAATCTGTGCTCATAAATTCATGAACTCCTTATGAATTTAAAAGAGTATAATGTTAATAGGAAGCAGAGACTATTTCCTCTTTTATTTCAAACCAAAGTAATGATCACTGTAAGTAAAATGATATTTAAATTGTGCAGTTATCTTAGTCTTATTTTAGGATTACTTATTATTGCCAATGTAAATGTAAAAAAAAAATTCCAGTGTATTGGAGGAATTGATAGAAGCAAAAGAAAGTGTAAGACAAAATTAAAAGTGAGAGATGGCTCAGCGGATAAGAGCACCGATTGCTCTTTCAGAGGACCTGGGTTCGATTCCCAGCACCCACATGGCAGCTAAGAACCGTCTTTAAGCCAGGCACATGCCTGTAATCCTAGCACTTGGGAGGCAGAGGCAGGCGGATCTCTGTGAGTTCAAGACCAGCCTGGTCTACAGAGTGAGTTCCAGGCCAGCTGGGCATAGGGAGACCCTGTCTCCAAAAAGACAAAAAAAAAAAAAAAAAAAAAAAAATTGGGTGTTGATATTTCCTTCAGCTTAAATTCTGAAAATATATGGTCTCTATGAAGAAAACATCTAAAATATTTTTGTCACATTTTATTTATGGTGTAGTTTGGTATGGTGCATGCATGTGCACATGTGCATGGATGTATATATGCCTTGGTGCAGATATGAGTTCAGAGGACAAACTCATGGGAGTTGGTTCTCTTCATTCCACGTTTTGGGTCCTGGGGATTGAACTTAGGTCATCAGGCCTTTGGTGGCAAGTATCCTCACCCAGTGAGTCATCTTGCTAGCCCCATCCAGTGAGTCGTCTTCTTGGCCTCTAAGATATTTTATAATGGACTTTTATTCTCATTTTAGTGCTTAAATAAAACTATAGGGAATATCTATTGGTTATTATAGTTCAGGAAGTCTTCAATTTGCAAATGATTTTACTTGTGGAAATAACTGGGCATTTAGGGGCACATTTTCAGATTCAGAAATGACATCGGGGAAAAGAACTTCTAAAAAGTGCTGTTTGCTTAAGAAATTTGACATCAAGCCAAAGAAGTGTATTAATCATTTTCTTACTACTATGACCAAATCATTTGATAAGAAACAATGTAAGGAAGGAGTTTAATTTGGCTCACATTCATTAGGAGTTGACTTCATACAGGGAAGAATGGTTCAGTGTGGGCATCCATCTGTCTGGAAATTCCTCACTACATCACTTTTCGGCAGTGAATAGAAAAGAAGGGAGGAAAATAGAGGAGGAAAGAGAGAAGGAAGAGTATGGAAGAAGGGAAAGAAAAGTGAGGGAGGGAGGAGGAGAGGGAGAAGAAGAGAAAGAATGCTCTAGGCCAGACATCAGTGCTGGACTGTAACCTGAAGGTCTGTGCAGCAAGTACAAGCATCTACCCCCTAAAGGTAAGTGGCTCTCCAAGGGAAAGCTGCCATCCCCTAGCCAAAAGCATGGAGTCTACCTCTAGGTAGGGATACGCCCTTGTCTCCTCCCTTAAGAGCGAAGCCAGCAGGGCAGGTCAATCACCTGCCGTTCTTCAGAAAGGTGAGTCCACCTTAAACTATATCAAAGAGGTAGAATTATCCCTTTACCTTCCCAGAATCCTCCCCTCCCCCATGCAGTCTGTGTACTTTCTCAGAATCAGGACCCAGAAAGGTGTAGACTTTTTTCTTTTCTTTCTTTCTTTAGCTCCTGCCTCAGATCCTAAGTATTTTTTTTTTCTGGTATTTGAGCTATCTTTATTCTTTCTTTGAAGTTCCCCTCCCACCATTGTATCTGCCTGTCTGCCATGAAGCTGACCTCCCTGCTGGCTGAAGTCAACCAACATGGCTTTTCCCCTTTTCCTCCATCCTCCTCGAGCAGCTGCTGAGATTTCTAGCTAGCCATGCTTGTGGGGTTTTCTTTTAAATTCTAAAAAAATTGCCTACTTCAAGGTTCCAGTCGTAAATTCTCAAGACCAAGAGCCCCATGAAGGGAGCCCGATTTCCCTAGTCTTAAAGGTCCCTTACAGTGGAACCTTCAGCACCAGCAGCTGGGGACCAAATTCGGAAAGAGAGATACGAGGTGGCTGGGAATCATGGCACATTCAAACAGAACAGGTACTCTTTGGCCCCATAGGCCTCATGCCTTTCATAATCAAAATCACTCACTGCCAATACCCAAAAGTCTTCACAGTCTCACAGTTCAAATATTGTTCAAAGATCTCCTCTCAGACTCAAGGGGTCTTCTCTGATCCCCTGCATCAATAACATTTATTTTAAAAAGTATACAACAACCTTCCATGGGCTGGAGAGGTTGCCTAGTGGTTAGGAGTGCTGCCGACTGCTCTTGCAGAGGACCGGGTTCGATCCCCAGCACCACATGGCGGCTGAGAACTGTCTGTTGACTCCAGTTCCAGGGGAGAATCGGACACCTCTTCTGACCTCCGTGGCATTGCATGACATGGGTGCACAAACACACATGCAGACATACAAAAAAAAACATTCATGCACATAAAAAAATAAAGTTAAATTTTTAAAAATACCACGACTTCCAGTATACAAGGACACAGAATACATAGTTCTCCATTCCAAAGGGGAGAAATGGGAGCACAGTATAAGAAACATTAAAATATTAGTCTTTTCTTTCAAACTCTGTAAAACTTAAGGTCATGACAAGGAATTCTAATCTTTAATCTCCCCACACTTCTTTAAGGAAAGCTTCCTGGTGCACTCCACAAACCCAATGGCCGTAGTGGGCATATGGAAGCACCCCCACCCCACCCCTACCACCATCCTTTGCCCAGAGTCTTATAAACTAGCCAACTGGTAAAGACTGTAAGGTCTGATCAAAGCCTATGGGGGAAAGACACAGTACTTTGTGCTAGGGATAAAAGCTTATCACAAACCCTTCAGGGGGGGGGGTCCTTGTGCTGCTGGATCTAGGCTGACCATGCAAACATACCATTTTACAAAAGTAAAATCTGCCTGCCAAGTTACTTTTTTTTGTACATGAGTCTTTGTCTAGCAGTATTTGTATGGGTGTGGTCCTTTAGTCCTCAGATTTTATTTCGTAAGGAAATAAAGATTGGGCCAAACAAGACAGAAATCAGTACAAGTAATGCCTTGAGCATGGCTAGCCTGGCTAAGTCCAAAGGAATCTAGGAGACAAATATTTAGTAATCACACAACAGGATGATTCTATAATTCTAACTCTGTTCCTGTCCTAGCCATCTCCCCAAGGCTCGCTCCCCTAAATGCATTTCTTAAGCCTCTTGACAGACAGAGGGGTAGTACCACATGTAGGGAGTTCCAAGAAGCCAGTTGATTGGATACAGCAGATTCTCTTGGTCAGGGCTGTGGCTGCTCAGGCAGGCCATTTTGGACAGCAGCAGTGGCCACCCAGGTCAGCATACACTTCAGGCAAACCAGGTGTCAAGAAAGCAGCATATATATATATATATATATGAATTGAAACAATACAAGTCAGAGAAAAAATGGAATTTCACATGTTAAAGCATCACTGTATTTTAATGCTTTTTGGTATCACAATTTTAATTTATGTTACTTTGATGCTATGTGCACTCTAAAGTTCAACTTAAAATAAAATTTAAAAAATATACTACAAAGCAGAAAAAAAACTTTAAGTGTAATAAGCCAAGTACAATAGCACATAGAGGATGGTTGGTTCTATTTTTATAATCTCTAAAACTAGAAAACCTAATGTGAACTTAATAGAAATTAGTGGCTGGATAAAAAGGAAGAACTGAAATTCAAGTGTTTCTTTGCTGCATCGAAGGCCTGTTCCTCTAGGTTGGCTGTGGAGTGGCAGGTTTGCTGTCTCTTCTATTACTTTGTGCCCCTGAGTCACTACTGCTGTTCCCACCAGGATGCCCACAACCCAAATGGTGGGGGGGATGCTGACTTGGCCCCACATGCCTGTAACCTGGGTGCAGCCTCCTTTTCCCTGACCCATGTAACTACCAAGTGGAATAGTCACTTACCTGATCTGAGCCAGAAGCTGAGAGGCAGCCAGAAGCTGAGAGGCAGCCAGAGGCCAAGAACACCCAATCACAGAAGGGTAGCATCCTCAGCAAATTGTGTTGGCAAAACTGGATCACCACTTGTACAAGAATAAAATGAAACCCCTACCTCTCAATCTGTACAAAAATCAACTTCAAATGTATCAAAGACCTCAATGTAAAACCTGAAATTCTGAAAATGGTAAAAGAAAATGTTGGCAGTAACCTACAGGACATAGGGTTAGGGAAAGACTTTCTACAACAAACAGCAGCTGCACAGGAAATATGGTCAACAATTGACAAGTGGAACCTTATTAAACTCAAAAGCTTCCATACAGTGAAAGAAACAAAGAAGTGAAGAGAAAACCCACAAAATGGGAGGAAACCTTCACCAGTGATACATCTGATAGAGCATTAACTTCCAGAATATATAGAAACTACTCAAAAAACAAAGAAGAAAACAAATAACCCACTCAAAAAATAAAGAGCTGAACAGAGACTTCACAACTGAGGAAATAAAGATGTCTGAGAAATATCTTAAAGTGTTCAACATCACTAATAATTAAGGAAATGTAAATTAAAACCACTTTAAGTTTTCATCTTACTCTGGTAAGACTGGCTATCAAGATAACGAGATACCAAAGGCTGGAGAGTTTGTAGGGAAAGAAGAACATTCATCCACTGCCAGTGGGGTTGCAAACTCATGTACCCCCTATGGAAAGCAGTGTGGAGAATTTAAAATACTCAAAATGAGCCTACCACCTGACCCAGTCATATCACTCCTGGATATATACCCACAAGATTCAACCTACCGCAGAGATACATGCAAGCTTCAAAATAGCAAAGAGCTGGAAGCAACCCAAGTGAAGCAACCCAAGTGTCCTTCAACCCACGAGTGGATAAAGGAAATGTGGTACATCTACACAATGGGATTCTGTAAAGAAATAATTCAGTAAAAAATGCAGTAGTAAAGAAAGATGACATCATGAACTTTGCAGGTAAATGGATGGAACTAGAATCCATTATGCTCAGCGAAGTAACAGTCCCAGATAAAAACAATGTATGGTGTCACTCATTTGTGTATCCTAGCACCAAAACTCTTTATAAGGCAGACTGAATAATTGCTTTTTTTTCCTTTATTTTTTTTTTAGTAAATACAACACCTTATGTTACTCATCAACTTGCTATGTATGGTAGGAATATAAAGTGATATTTTTTCTTTACCTGAATGCAACTCTACTGTCAAAATGTGAACTCCTGAACATATTTTGGAATTGACCTATAGTTGATTTTCAGACATCATAATTTTGGTGTATGTGTGCCATGTATGTAGGCATATTTTGGAGTGATACGAATTGGAAGGAACAACAACTGTGTCAAAGAACTGACTGAAACAGTAAACTTCTGCCCAAAACAGTAAACTTCTGCACCCAAAAATTCAAAAAGACTGAGAACAAGATGAAAGATACTTAAGACAGAATTCATGAGCTCTGGCGGGGTGAGGAGCAAGGAAGGAGGAATAGGTCTAAATTCGATTGAGAAATCTTATACAAAATGCACAAAACCTCAATAAAAAAGAAAAGAAAACTGTAAAAAAAATAAGACAAAGAAAAGCTGGAAAATTTACAAGAAAGGGCTGGGTACTGAAGATTCTCTGAATCTCTACTTTGTGATGCATGTGGCACATGCATTTGTCTAAACTTATCAAACTATACATATAATTACAAATAAATCAAACATCAAAAGCTTTAAACAGAAAAGTTTCTGAGCAACTGACTTGCGATTGAAGAAGTGGAAAGTAAAGAGGAGAAAAGGAAAGGAACTTTGATAAATACTCTTCTGGTATTTCTTCTCTGTATATTTAAGGTCATAGACAACAGAATAGAAAATGAGAACTTTGGAGCTGGGCAGATTGCTCAGTGGTTAAAAGCACTGGCTGCTCTTGCAAAGGACACAGGCTCAAATCCCAGCCCCCACATGGTGGCTAACTGTACATAACTCCAGTTCCAGGGGATCTGATGTTTTCTTCTGACCTCTGCTGGCAGGCAATACACTCATACACACAAAAAATTAAAAAAAAACATCTTTTAAAAGAAAATGGGAACTTTGAAGGTATAAGGAAAACAGAGAAAGGCCAAAAATACTTATCAAAATGTTCATTCCATAGCTAAGAGGTGTAGTAGTCATCACAGGTGGGTGCAAATACACCAAGGATGGCATGCACATAGAAGCAAATAGCTTGATTATCTCCACTAGTTCAGCATCAAATGGCAGACCAAAACAAGACTCAGTTAAAAATAAAGCCCAAAACAGAGGCTATGAGGTGAAGGAGTGAAGAACACTGGAGTAATTTTGTTTGATGTGCTTCTGTATTCTATTCTCATTTTCACCTCATTTTGTCATTGATGTTACAGTGTTTTACTCTACCAAAATGGTATCCTGATTCAGCTCCCAGGTGGCAGTCCTCAATCAAATCAAGCACTGTCTTTGGCTTTCCTGAACTTGAGTATTCAATTTATTTTCCACATAATTACTGATACATACTCATCTTTGGGTTTCAAAACATTTCTAATGTACAGATGCTCCAAAGATTCACTTCTTTTCTACCCACATTACTGATCTAGTCCAAGAGCTCTCATTTAGACTATGAAAATAGCCTCAAAATTAGGGTAATTTCTGTTTTTAAATGCTGTTATTTGTTTATTTAACTTTATTTTATGTGTATGAGTGTTTTGCTTGCATATATGTAAGTGCATCACATGCACGTAATGCTCATGGATGCCAGAGTGGGTATCAGATTTCCTGAAACTGGAGTTATGGATGATGGTTAGCAGCCATGTGGGTGCTGGGAGCTGAACCTATGTCCTCTGTAGGAGCAGCCAGTTCTATTAACGATGGAGACAGCTCTCCAGCCCCTAGGGCAATTTCTTTATCACTAAGATACTAATAGTTTATACCTTCCAAAGAGCTGCTATGAGGACTAGCTTCGTAGTCATGTGATCAGTGCAGTTGGAGATCACAAACTCAGAAAGGCTTGGGACTTGAACTCTCAGATACCATAATTATATTTATATAAATCTTAAAATGGTTTTATATTCAAATTTCTTTATTTTTTTGATTAAAAATATTTTATTTTGTGGTTAGAGAGATAGCTCAATAATTAAGAGCATTATCTGCTCTTGTAGAAAACCATGATCCAAGTCCCAACACTTAAATGGGAGTTAACAGCCATCCATAACTCCAGTTCCATGGGATGTGGCACCCTTTTCTGACCTCTATGGGTATTGTTACAAACAAAATATTTAAAAATATATCTTGGGCTGGAGAGATGGCCTAGTGGTTAAGAGCACCAACTGCTCTTGCAGAGGACCGGGGATCGATCCCCAGCACCCACATGCTGGCTGAGAACCATCTTTGACTCCAGTCCCAGGGGAATCCAATGCCCTTTTCTGACCTCCACAGCATTGCACGACACAGGTGCACAGACCTACATGCAGACAGTGCATTCATACACATAAAAAATAAATAAATTAAAAATAAATAAAAATATATCTTATTTATTATGTTAGGTGGTGAGTATATTGCCTTCATGTTAGTGCATTGTCATGCAGTGCAATGTCAGTATAGGACAGAAGATGGTGTCAGGTTTCTTGGAAGTAGAGTTAAGGAATTGTAGTTATGGATTGTGTGGTGGTTTGAATGATAGTGTCCCCCATAGGATTTAAATATTCAGACATTTTGTCTCCAGTTGGTGACACTGTTCTTGGAAGTCTTAGAAGGTGTGGCCATGCTGGAGGAAGAGGAAGTACCTCATTGGGGATGAGCTTAGTGAGTTTAAAAAGCCTTGCAGTCTCCAGTCTCTCTCTGCTTCCTGTGCTCATTGCGAAATGTGACCCTCGGCTTTCTACTCCAGCCCTGGCCTCCATGCTTCCCACCACAATGGACTCTGATTCCCTGGAACCATCAATCATAAACTCAAATAACTCTTCCTTTTATAAGTTCCCTTGCTCATGGTGGTTTTATCACAGCAACAGAAAAGTGACTAATACAGTTATTTGGTACCAGAGAGTGGGCTGTTGGCTGTGAAGAACCTGACCATGTGGGTGTTTGGAGAAATGTGGAAGCCTTTGGAACTTTGGGCTAGAAAAGCTGTTGAGTACTGTAAGCAGAGCTTAAGGGGCCATTCTAGTAGAAGCCTGGAAGAAAGCATTGCTGCAAAAAATGTAATTCCAGGGGAAAACAAAAGACTTAGGCAGCAACTGGGATATTTTGATAAAGAGTTTGGCAACAGTTTGCCCACAGCCCAAATGCTTGCCTGATGCTAAGTTGAAAAGCAATGGAGTAATGTCTTTGGCGGAGAATATTTCAAGACAGCCTAATGTAGAAATGTTGGTGTGGCTATTAATGGTGAATATTGTACAGATCTACAGTGAAGAAGAGCAGATGGGGCAGAAAGAAATGCAGAATGTACAGTTTGGATCTGAAAACCGCACTAGGAAGATTAAAGGTGGGGCCAAGGCATGTGAAGGAGAGGTTCCTTTTGATAAGGAGATTAAAGTGATTAAGGAGAAGCCTAGCTATTTACAAGTAAAAAATGGAAAAAGTGAGATTAAAGTGATTAAGGAGGGGCATGGAGATTTACAAGTAAACAACAGAAATAGTACCTTCAGGGAAAGACCACACCCAGCTAATCCTCCAACTTTTGAAAGGAAAATATTTACATGGTTTTCTGCTCCAACAAGTTCAGGGCAGAGAAAAGTTCCAAATGTGGTTGAAATAGGCCAGGGTCCATCCCAAACTTGCAGTCAAATTTGGCTGTTTAATTCACATGGTGCTGGCTTTAGAGGCATGAAGTTTGCAAGAGTGAAGGGGTCTTCAGTTCTTCCTCCACGGTTTCAGAGAGCTGCCAAGGTCAGGCAGAGTGCAGCAGGGGTGTCCTTGCATAAAGAAAGCCCTGATAGGCCATTGTGTGAAGCTGTGAATGTGAAGCCAAGGTGGCAGCGGAAACCCCAAGAAGACATTTGAGATGCCAGAGCTGTGAGATATTTGCCAAGGAGAGCTGCATACAGGGAGTGGTACCAGCCTAAGGAAGAGATCCATGTTGCATGCAATCCTGGAAGAGATGAGCCATCTCAGCCCTTTGGAAGTAAAATCCCAGACATGGAGCTACTGGACTTGGTGTTTGCCCTGCTGTTTTTTGGTCTTGTTTTGGTCCAGTATTTCCTCACTATGCCTCTATTCCTCCCTTTTGGAATGGGAATGTGTATTTGGTTCCACTGTATGTAGGGAGTATGTAATTTGTCTTTACAGTTTAGGGATTAGCCTGGGTCTCAAAGACTTTGGACTGTAGACTTTTAAATAGAATTGAGACTGATAAAGACTATGGGGACTTTTAAGGTTGGACTAAATACATTTTGCATTTTATATGGTCAGGAGCCTATGGGGGTCAGGGAGCAGAATGTGGTGGTTTGAATGATAGTGTCCCCCATAGGCTTTAAGTATTCAGACATTTTGTCTCCAGTTGGTGGCACTGTTCTTGGAGGTCTTAGAAGGTGTGGCTGTGCTGGAGGAAGTACATCATTGGGGGCAGGCTTAGCGAGTTTAATAAGCCTTGTATTCTCCAGCCTCTCACTCTCTCTGCTTCCTGTGCTCATTGTGAGATGTGAACCTCGGCTTTCTGCTCCAGCCCTGGCCACCATGCTTCCTGCCACAATGGACTCTGATTCCCTGGAACCATCAAGAGTAAGCTCAAATAAACTCTTCCTTTTAGAAGTTCCCTTGCTCATGGTGGTTTTATCACAGCAACAGAAAAGTGACTAATACTGCCTATTTTAGCCACAATGTGGATGATGGGAACAGAATCTGGGTCTTCTGGAAGAGCACCCAGTGCTCTTAAATGCTGAGCCAACCCTCCAGCCATCTTTCCAGATTTTGTTTTAAGTCAGAAGGGACAAGTTTGCCTGCACTGGAGTCTGGGAGTCTTGGTTTCTACACTGTCTCTCCTCCAGCCACTTTACCAGGAAACATTCTTAGCCATTTGTTTTCTTATCTGTTAGTACCCTGGCCCCTACTTGGTATTCCTTTGCCCTGGGACCCTGATGCTCTGAGATAGGCAAGAGTCCAGGTGAGTGGGGGGGGGAATTGAAGTTGAATGTAAATACCAATGACATCTCAAGGTAAGGTATGATCACAGCCATTCCAATACTGGTAGCATCATAGAATGTCTCATGGTTAGTCATTTTGCATCTACATTTTGGTGAATGACAGCCTCATGTTTCCCTACTCCAACTCCAAGTACTGCATGCATCCCAATGCAGAGCTTTAATATCTCTGGAGGTCACTTATATGTCTCATGTTTATAAAATGACTAAGTAAATACCCTAAGACCCTTTCTTTTTAATAGGGGAATACATAAGCTACATGGCTGGTGGATTGGAATCCATGACAGAACTCAGGCTTGAGACCTTGTGTCCAGTGATGACAAAAGGGTTGAAGTATGCAATTACTTTGCTACTGTCCCAGTGGTCAGGAGCATCCTCTAGCCCCCTTCAGCCTCTCATTCTAATATTCCCACATTTTGTTTATATTTTTATTCTTTTGTTCAGCTCTAGGTATCTTCCATGGACAATCTACAAGCACTAATTGTGTGATTTTATATACAAGTTAAAGCATCTAAAAGCCAAGATAAAAACTGGCATTGCAGGACATAAAATGGTTGTTTATATTAATAATACATATTTTTAATTTTTCTTTACTTTGAGTGCCATGAAAAGCAAATTATAAAAACACCATGATAAGTTGAGAGGCCACATGATAAAGCAAAATCTTACATGTATCTTTAATTACCTATTTTCTGTTTTTGTTCATTTTGAACAAGGGTATATCCACCACACAAAAATGAGGACCTGAAATCATAAGACCAGAACACATGAGAAAATGAGCATGGTCACATATTCTCATGACCCCAGTGCTATAGGGGGGAAGCAGATACAGAAGGATCAGGGGCTTCCTGGTTACCAACTTAATGCTAGGTTGAGTGAGAGACTCTGTCTCAGGAGAAAAATGCAGCTAGTAATGGAGCAGGATATCCTTATCTATCTTTTACATGCATGCACAGATATGTGAACTTACACTCACTTGTACACATATATGATAAAGATATCAGAGAGAGAGAGAGAGAGAGAGAGAGAGAGAGAGAGAGAGAAAGTGAAAGGAAAGAAATCATTTCCTGAGCACATTGAACCCAAATGTAAGCTAAAGTAATAGTTTTAATCATGTCAAACAAGGCAGCTGTCAAGCTGAAATCATTCACAAGTCCTGAGAAGGTCATTATGTATTGATAAAGGATACAGTGCATTAAAAGATACAAAAATTATAAACATGCACTGAACACTGGTATACTAAATTTTACAAAACAAACACTGATGCACATGAAGAAACAGGAGCGAATACAATAATGGTGGAGCAAATATCCCACTTGCATCAACCAAAAATCAAGAAAGTTAACATTAAACTAAAATATATACTTATTCTTATACCTTCAGATTTATGTGGTCTACCATTCATCAAAGAAACTGTTTTTTGCAACAGTCAGAGTCTACTGTAAAGATTTACAACTGGTCAAAATGCAGAGAATAAGAGCTCTGTCCCAACTGGTACATTTACAAGGCAGTCCCTGTACCTAAGGCTCAAGGAAAATCATGAAGGCTAGGATGGAAAGATTTTAAGATCCAGAAGACCAGGACACACCTCTAAACATAACAGGGAAGCTGTATTAATGAATCTCAAGAATATATTTCCTTAAATAAAACCTTCACAATGATAACAGCAGCTGACATGTCAACATTGATATGGGGGATTTCACAAGGACACCCAATAAAATGAAGAGCTATAGGCAGTAACTGCTGAGTTCCCTTATTATCAATCTCAATTGGTCAGACCTAAACACTGAGCAACACATGTAATGGACCAAGTAAAATGATATAATGCAATATAATATAATATATAACATATATTATAAATATAATACATGTATGAGTGTGTAACCACACTAATTTTAGAAGTCATAATTCTGAGAGTTGGTGGTGATTTGAACCAGGGTGAGAGAGCAGTTGAAGTTGAAATTATTTAAATATAGTATTCCAGAATGTATTTTTAAAACAATAAGAATTTAAACCAAGTAACCAGGTCAGGCTTCCTGGCAGGTGGGTCCCAGGACCTTCCAAGCCCTGGTACCTCTGGTACAGTGTTCCAAGACCATCAGAGCCCAGTCACTTCCAGAGCAGGGTTCCAGGATGATCCCAGCCCAATCATTCCCTCCGAAGGGTGAATGACAGGTCGGGTTTCCCAGCAGCAGGTTCCAGGACCTTCCCAGCCACAGTGCCTCTGGCCCAGGGTTCCAAGACCATCTGAGTCCAGTCACTTCCAGTGCAGGCTTCCGGGAAGATCTTAGCATCTTTGCTTCTGGCTCAGGGAAAGTGGATGGCAGGACTCTCAGCAGGTAGATTCCAGGACCTTCCCAGCCCTGGCACCCCTGGTGCAGGGTTCCAAGACCATTGTAGCCCTGCTGCTTCCAGCCCAGGGTCCCAGGACCATCTCAGTCCAGTCCCTTACAGTGCAGGGTGAGTGACAGGTTGGACTTCTCAGCATGTGGGGACCAGGAACATCCCAACCTTCACACATCCAGCCCAGGGTTCCAAGACCATGCAATCCCAGTCATTTCCAGTGCAGGGTTCCAGGACAATCTTAACACCTTTGCTTCTTGTGCAGGGAAAGTGACATGGCAGGCCTCTTGGCAAGCGGGTTCCAGGACCTTTCCAGACCCGTGCCTCAGGCACAGGGTTCCAGGACCATTGGAGCTCTGTTGCTTCCAGCCCAGGGTTCCAGGTCCAACCTAACCTAGTTACGTCCAGTGTAGGGCAGGTTCCAGGACCATCCAAGCCCAATTACTTCAGGTGCAGAGTCTCTGGAGCTGCTCCAACTTCCAGACCAGATCAGTTAAGGCCCTAAGGTCACCTTGGTGGTGACAGGATTGGGCTGGCAAAAACCAGTGACACCCCCCACATTGTTGCCACCCTGGTGGGAACAGAGAAGGTGACTTGGAGCGCAAAGTAACAGAAGAGACAGCCAACTTTCCAACCTAGAGGAACAGGCCTTCAACCAAAGGAAGAAGCACTTGAATTTTGCATCAGATTATAAACAACAAATCAAGTCCACATGCCAAGAAGACAAAGGAAAAATCAACAACCTGGGAGAAGCAAATAATAAATTCCCAACAAAACCTAGCAGTCTTATAGAAGACGTCAACAGTGAGTTCTCCCTGGGAATAAACCAGGATGAAGATCATAAAAGAACAATAATAGACATACTCCAAAGAAATGAAGGGAGAAAATGGCAAACTCAAGAATGAAGTGGAAACATTGAAAAGAACCCACACTGAAATGAAACAAGAAACTGAGTAGTGAATCAAGAATCTAGAAGGAGAGAATAACAAACTCCAAAGGGACATACTAAAGAAATCACAGGATGAAGTGAAAAAGGAAATGACACATTCATCCAGTAAACAGGAAAAAAATGGGAGAAAGCCTCAGTAACAGATTGGATGAAGCAGAAAGTAGAATTTCAACACTGGAAGGCAGAAGAACTGCAATGCTCAAACAAAGAGTATGAAAAATTTTAAAAATCACAAGTGGAACAATCAAGAAATATGAGACACTATGAAAAGACCAAACCTCCACATCCTAGGGATAGAGGAAGGAGAAGAATCTGAGGACAAAGGTATTGATCATATCTTCAACAGAATAATAGAAGAAAGTTTCCCCAAACTGAAAAATGACAAATCCATACAAATACAAGAAGTACATAGAACACCAAATAGATAAAATCAGAAAAGGAATACCCCATGCCATATCATAGTAAAAACACTAGATGTCCAAAACAGAGACAAATTACTGAAGGCCACAAGAGAAAAACAAGTTACATATAAAGGAAAACCCATCAAAATTACAGCTGAGTTTTCAGTGCAAATGACGAAAGCCAGAAGAACTTGAGCCAAAGTATTCCCAGAACTAAATGAGTATAGATGCCAACCCAGATTACTATACCCAGCAAAAATGTCAATTATAGTTGAAGGAGAAAGAAAAATCCTTCATGACATAAACAACATAAAGGGATTCATGTCCAGGAAACCATCCCTTCAGAAAATACTCAAAGCAATTTAAAGTTCAGAGGAAAGGAGCAACTAACCCCAAGTACCTAGATAGAGTAATTAATAAACATATAACTGCAGAAATACAAACCTAGACCAAGAATGCAAACAGAAAATAAGATAAAAGGAAGTAGCACACATCTCTCAATAAGAACTTTAAATATTAATGGATTGAACTCCCCAATCAAAAGACATAGACTGGGAGAATGGATTAGGAAACAGAACCCATCTACATGCTGTCTAAAAGAAACCCATCTCACCTTCAAGGATAAGCACCAACTTAAGGTGAAAGGATGGAAAAATATTCCAAGCAAATGGTACCAAAAAGTAAGCAGGAGTTGCTATTCTAATAGCAGACAAAAAAGACTACAGAGTAAAACTAATCAGAAGAGACAGAGAGGGCCACAACATCCTTATCAAATGATTAATTAACCATGAAGGTTTCACAGTCATGAATAAATACTCACCAAACTCCAGTGGACCGAACTTATAAACACAGTTCTACAGGACCACAAGGCACAGATTGATCTCAGCACACTAATAGTGTGGGATTTCAATACCCCAGTGAGCCCATTAGATAGGTCAACTGGACAAAGAATAAACACAGAGATATCTAAACTGAATGATACAATACACCAAATGGACCTAAACACCAGAGAATATACTTTCTATTCAGCACCCAATAGAACATTCTCCAAAATTAACCACATACTGGGATACAGAAAAAACTTCTACAATTACAAAAGCATTGAAATAATTTCATGCATTCTATCAGACCACAGTGCAATAAAGCTCGATATCAACACCAGAATAAGCCCAACTATCTACAAGAAAACATGGACACTAAACAACACACTCCTGAATAATGAATGGATCAAGGAAGAAATAAGAAATAAAACATTCCTGGAACTAAATGAAAAGGAAAATACAACACAGTAAAACCTATGGGATATTTTTAAAGCAGTCCTAAGAGGGAAGTTTATAGCCCTCAGTGCCTTCATTAAAAAAGCAGAAAGAGGACAAATAAATGAACTAACTGCAGCTAAAAACACCTGAGAGACAACAAGTGAACCTTAAACCCAAAAGACAGGAAGAAATCACAAAAATCAGAGCAGAAATCAATGAAATAGAAACAAAGAAAACAATACAAAGAATCTAAAAGCTGGTTCTTCGAAAGGATAAACAAGATACATAGAACCCTAGCCCAGTTAACCAAAGAAAAAAAAGAGCAATTCCAAAGCAATAGTATTTGTGATGAAAAGGGAAACATCACAACAGACAGAGAAAATATCCGGACAATCATATGAGAATACTTCAAAACCTATACTCTATTAATTTGATGACCTAAGAGAAATGGATGAATATCTGAAATCCTGGGATTTACCAAAGCTTAACCAAGAAGATACTGACAGCTTAAACAGACCCATAATATATGAGGAAGTTGAAAATTTAACAGTAAACCTCCCAACTAAAAGAGCCCAAGCCCAGATGTTTTCATGGCAGAATTCTGTAAAACATTTAAAGAGGTCTTACGACCATCATGACTCAAACTTTTCAGAAGTATACAAGGAGAGGGAAAACTCCCAAATTTCTTCTATG
The DNA here is from genome assembly GCA_009823505.1 of Rhizomys pruinosus. NCBI lineage: Eukaryota > Metazoa > Chordata > Mammalia > Rodentia > Spalacidae > Rhizomys > Rhizomys pruinosus. The sequence goes on from VZQC01011488.1 coordinate 1,492,538, forward strand.
AAGCCAGCATCACCTTAATTACAAATCCAGTCAAAGATACAACCAAAATAAAACTACAGACCCCTCTCATGAATGAACATAGATGCAAAAATTCTCAGCAAAATACTTGCAAATCACGTACAGAAACACATCAATAAGTTCATCCATGGTGACCAAGTTGGATTCATATCAGAGATGCAGGGATGGTTCAACACATGTAAATCAATAAATATTATAATACACATAAATGGACTGAAAAAGCCTTTGACAAAATTGAGCATCTCTTTGTGCTTAACATCCTAGAGGGAATTGGACTGAAGGGAACATGCCGCAACATAATCAAAGCCATATATGACAAACCCACAGCCAACATCATCCTAAGTGGAGAAAAGTTAGAAGCATTCCTTATAAAGGCAGGAATATGGCAAGGCTGTCCCCTATCACCACTTCTCTTCAATATAGTGTTTGAAACACTTTCCAGGGCAATAAGGCAAGAAAGGTAAATTAAAGGAGTACTAATTGGAAAAGAGGTAGTTAAACTCTCCCTCTTTGCAGATGATATGATAGTTTAACTAAAGGATGGTGATAACTCTACCAGAAAACTAGAAATGATTAAGAGTTTCTATAAAGTGTTGGGATACAAAATTAACATAGAAAAATCAGTAGCATTTCTCTGCACCAACAACAAGCAACTGGAGAAGGAATACAAGGATACTTCCCATTCACAATAGCCACAAAACAATAAAATACCTAGGAACAAACTTAACAAAAGACACCAAAATCTCTACAACAAAAATTTAAAACCCCTGAAGAAGGAGATTGAAGAAGACATCAGAAGATGGAAAGACCTCCCATGCTCATGGATTAGAAAAATTAATATAGTAAAAATGTCCATTCTACCCAAATTGGTATACAAATTCAATGCAATCCCAATTAAAATCCAAGAGTTTCTTCACAGACTTGGAAAAAAAATCCTTAAATTCATATGGAAAAACAAAAGACCCCAAAACACTAAAGAAACACTGAGTGAAAAGAGCAATACAAGGAGCATCACTATACCAGACTTCAAGCTATATTACAGGGATATAGTCATAGAGACAGCCTGATACTAGAACAAAACAGCCCCTTGGAGCATTGTTTTTTTTTTTTTTATTTTTTTTATTAATTTTTTTATTTATTTCTGTATGTGTATGAATGTATTGTCTGCAAGCAAGTCTGTGCACCCGTGTCGTGCAATGCCGCGGAGGTCAGAAGAGGGTGTCGGATTCCCCTGGAACTGGAGTTCTCCTGGAATTGGAGTTTCAGACGGTTCTCGGCCGCCATGTGGGTGCTGGGGATCGAACCCGGGTCCTCTGTAAGAGCGGTCGGCGCTCTTAACCGCTAGGCCATCTCTCCAGCCCCCCTTGGAGCATTGTAACAAAATTAAAGATCCAAACTTGAGCACACACAATTTCAGCCACCTCATATTTGACAAAGGAGCCAAGAAGACCCACTGGAGGAAAGTCAGAATCTTTAGCAAATGGTGTTGGCAAAACTAGATCACCACTTGTAGAAGAATAAAACTAAACCCCTACCTCTTGCCCTGTACAAAAATCAACTCCAAATGGATCAAAGACCTCAACATGAAACCCAAAACTCTGAAGGTGGTAGAAGAAAATGTAGGTAGCAACCTACAAGACATAGGTGTAGGAAAAGACTTTCTGTATCAAACAGCAGCTGAGCAGGAAATAAGGTCAACAATTGATAAGTGGGATCTCATTAAATTCAAAAGCTTCTGTACAGTGAAAGAAACAATTCATGAAGTGAAAAGAAAACCCACAGAGTGGGAAGAAACCTTCACCAGTGATACATCTGACAGAGCATTTACATCCAGAATATATAAACTACTCAAAAAAAAGACCTAAGAAAACCTATGACCCACTGAAGAGATGGAGTAAAGAGCTGTACAGACACTTCCCCAGTGAGAAAGTAAATATGGCTGAGAAACATCTTGAAGTGTTCAACATCTTTAATAATTAAGGAAAGGCAAATTAAAACCACTCTAAAATATCATCTCACTCTGATAAGACTGGCTAAGATCAAGAAAACAAAAGACACCAAATGCTAGAAAGATGTGGGGAAAGGGGAACGCTCATCCACTGCTGGCAGGAATGTAAACTCATCCAACCATTATGGAAAGCATTGTGGAGAACCCTTAAAGTATTCAAAATGAGTCTGCCACCTGGCCCAGTCATACCACTCCTGAGTATATATCCACAAAACTCATCCTACCACAGACACACGCACATCTATGCTTATTGCAGCTCTCTTCACAATAGCAAAGAGCTGGAACCAACCCAAATGCTCCTCAACCAATGAGTAGATAGAGAAAATGTGGTACATCTACATAATGGAGTTTTATGCAGCAGTAAAGAAAGATGACATCATGAACTTTTCAGGTAAATGGATGGAACTAGTAGACATTATGCTAAGTGAAGTAACACAGTCCCAGAAAAACAAATGATGAATGGTATCCCTCATCTGTGGATGCTAGCACCAAATACCTATTAGTAAGGCAAACTGAGCAATACTTTCCTTTATCTGAAAGCAACTGTACCATTATAATGTGAATACATTATTGAGATCTAGAATTAACCTGCTACTTATCTTCAAGTAGAATTAACCTGCTACTTATCTTCAAAAGACTTTGTAATTGTGGTATATGGGGGGAGGGGTTATATAGGCCTGCTTTGAGTAATATAAAATTAAAGGGGAAAATGTGAATTTCAAAAATATTTTCCCTCATTTGTGGATGCTAATACCAAACCCCCAGTTGAAAGGCATGCTGAACAGCATTATTGTTATATTTGGGTGATTTTTTTTTGGTCTTTTTGAGACAGGGTCTCCCTGTAGCTCTGGCTACCCTGGAACTCACTCTGTAGAGTAGGCTTGTCTTGAACTCATAGAGATCTGCCTGCCTCTGCCTCCAAAGTGAAGTTGTATTTACTTTTTTACCTGAAAGCAAATGTACTGTCATATTATGAATCTCGACTGGTTCTAGAATTGACCTACCACTTACTTTCAGACTCTGTAATTACTGAATATGGGTGGAAAGTATGTATTCATATTTTAGATTAATATAAAATTAAAGGGGAAATGCGAATTCTTAAACATATTTTGGAATTAACGTACAGTTTATTCTCAAAGGTCATAATTTTGAGTATTTTGGAGCAATACAAAGGGGAAGGAACAACAACAACAACATAAAGACTGTGTCAAAGAACTGACTGATACAGTTAAATTCGCCCCAAACAATAAGCCTCTGCAGTGAAAAACTTTGGGAAGACTGAGAGAAAGACGCAAGACATATATGGCAAAAGGCATGAACTTGGGTAGGGTCAGGGCAGGGAGAATGGAATGTGTGTGCCTAAATTGGACTGAAAGATAATGTATGAAATACACAAATAATCAGTAATAAATAAATAAATTTAAAGTAAAAGAATAAGGCATGCCAGGCAGCCTGGAGGCACACAATTTTAATCTCAGCACTTCAGAGACAGAAGCAGGCAGCTTTGTGAGATCAGGACCTTGTCAAAAAAAAAAAAAAAAAAAAAAAGAATAAATAGTAATGTATGCGCTGGAGTGAGGTATCAGTTAAAGACTGCATAGTTCTTGAACCAGCCGAGAAGTGGTAGGCAGACTCTACATATTGTCATCGTTCTGTGGGTTGCACTCTCCCAGTGAGTGTATGAGACTCACATCAGCTCTGTGGTGAGAGCCCCCAACTGTGCTGCACCAGCAGCATTCCAGACTCCCTAACCACTAGCTCAAGAACACCTGGGGCCCTTCTCTCTGATCTAGGTTAGGCTTCCCTTCCCCTGGACCCAGATTTGAATGTTTGCAACCAGCCCTGGGGAGCCTGTAGGTGGACGCACATGGTGTTGCAGTTCTGTAGGTTCGACTTTCCCAGTGAGAGTATGAGTCTTGCATCCTCTTGGTGCTTATGCACAAAGCACCAATAAAAAAAAAAAAAGCTCCCAACTTCGTGGTGTTGGAGGTATTCCAGACATCATACCTTCTATCAAGGGAACACTTGAAGCCTCTCCCTTGGCTTCACGTGGTGAAGGGTCTGGTGTGTTCAAGCTTACCTGATTAATACCAGTCTTGGGCCTCTGGAGGAACTCCTGATGAGCTGGTTGAGAACTACCTGGTCCCTACAGTACAAAATCAGAAGTTAGAACCTGAAGCCTAGGTCCACCAACTTTTCATACCTAATAAGAAGACAATGAAGGCATCTGAAGAATACAAGCAAAGTCAGTCTCAATTCAACAAACACTTGAGTTTCATATCAGAATCACAAACAACGAAAGAAATCCATATTCCAAAACCACAATGAAAAAACAATAAAATAAACACACCAAATGATATGCCTCTGCTAAATACTACCAATCCTATAGAAGTTTTCTACAATGAGTACCCCTAGACATAACCCAGGACACAGAACTTAACTATCATAAAGATGATCAAAGCATTCAAGGAATTTAAAGAACACGCAAATGAATCAAAGTACTAGAAGAAAATAGAGATTGTCTAAAACAAGATAGGGATAAACTTCTGACTGACTTCACAAAAGAGATAGGAATAGGGGCTGGAGAGATAGCCTAGCAGTTAAGAGCACCGACTGCTCTTGCAGAGGACCCAGGTTCGATCCCCAGCACCCACATGGTGGCTAAGAACCATCTATAACTCCAATTCCAGGAGAACCCCAGTTCCGGGGAATCCAAGACCCTCTTCTGACCTCCATGGCATTGCACGACACGGGTGCACAAACTTACATGCAGACAGTACATTCATACACATACAAAAATAAATAAAATTAAAAAAAGAGATAGGAATACTGAAGGAAACTCAGGCTGAAATGAAAAAAAGAAGTGAATGACTCAATAAGCCATCTGGAAAGGATGGGAGAAAGTCTCAGTAACAGAATGAAGTACAAAATAGAATATCAAGACTGGAAGATAAAGTGGAAGAATCAGCTCAGGCAAAGATTATTAAAAATTTAAAACAGAGGATTGAAATATTCAGGAAATGTGGGATGCCATGAAAAACCAAACCTATGCATCATAGGAATAGAGGAAGAAGACACTCAAAATAATGGTATTGCAGATAATAGGATTGCAGGAGAAAATGTCCCCCAATTAAGGAAAGACATATCCATACAAATAAAAGAAGCATTTAGAATACCCAATAGACAGGACTAGAAAAGAAATTCCCCATGCTATGTCATAGTAAAAACACTGAATGTACAGAACAAAGACAGGATACTTAAAGCTGCTAGAGAAAAACAATAAGAAACATATAAATGAAGACCCATCAGAATTATAGCTGACTTTTCTTTTTTTTAATTTAGCAAGTTTTATTGAATGTTTCCAAATCAAATGATAACATTAAAGCTATATACACAGTTATCATTTAAGCTAATTAACATTTCTAAAGTTTCCTTAAACATTACATTAACATATATAGAACTATTGTTCTTTAAAGAATTACATAGGTTAAGTTTTGAGGTCTCTGGTCCCAAAATCTTCATCAGTCAATCAATCAATCAATCAATCAATCACTCAGTCACTATGTAACTTTGTTACCAGTTTTTTTTTTTCTTTTTGGTGAAAGCATTTAAAATAGACCCTCGTAGAATGACTCAAGCATACAGTACAGAATGATTCATTATTGCTACCATGTTGCACATTAGATTTTCAGTTTACTTATTTTGTGTAACTAAAGTTTTTCAGCTTCTAACAATAATTTCTCAGTTCCTGATTGAACTGTATAAAGCCATCCCCATATAGTCTTGCTTTAGTTATACTTTGTTATAAAAACACCATATTCAGTACATTGTTACTTCATTAGCATCAAATTCACAGATAAGAGCTATTACTTTATTCTTTGAACAAAGCTTATAAAACAATGTGTTTTCTACTTGAAGCATGTCACAGCCTTCTTCCACTCCAATACTTTAAGGAAGACTTCAACTCTGTCCTTTGGAAGCATCTATCTCAGCCTTTGTTGTTCATGATTCTAATCTTAGCTTTTTTTTTTACACTCTTTACATATAGCAAATTTACAAAGTCTGAAATCAAACTATAGGTTAATTGCAAAACATATTTAGGGATTCACTCTTTAAACTTGTATACAGGTAAAAATATAATTTTACATTCCTAAATTACATAGCAATTTGATGTATATTTTAATGTACTTAAAAATTTGTTCTTTCTCATATGTTTTTAAAATAAACAACAAATATACATTCTTACATAAATATGCGTGGTTTTCTTCTTTCATTCCTTTATTTTTTATTTTATTTTTTCCCTTTTTTATTGTTATTTCAATGCAAAGGATAAAAGCTAGAAGGGCCTGAACCAAAATATTCCCAGTTCTAAATGACTAAAGATGTCAAACCAGAATAGTTTACCCAGCAAAAATGTCTATTATAGTTGAAGGAGAAAGAAAAAATTTCATGACATAAATGGGCTAAAAGAACTCATGTCCAGGAAACCAGCCCTTCAGAGAATACTTGACACAATTCAAAGAGCAGAAGAAATAAAGACTATACAAAAGCAGCAACAGAAAGTAGTTACTGAAGGTATAACTGTAGAAATACAAACCTAGACCAAAATTGGAAAAAGAAACTGAAATAATGGGAAGCAATATACATCTCTCATAATAACTTTAAATATCAGTGGACTCCCCAGTCAAGAGGCTAGTAGAATGGATTAAAAACAAAAAAACATCTTTCCATCTTTTTGTTGTCTGCAAGAAATCCATATCACTCTCAAGGACAAGAGCTATCTTAAAGTGAAATAGTGAAAAAAATATTCTAAGAAAATGGCACTAAGTAGCAAACAGGAGTTGCTATTCTAATATCAGACAAAACAGACTTCAAACTAAAAGTAATCAGAGGAGATGAAGAAGGTCACTTCATTATTATCAAAGGAAAAATTAACCAAGGAAGATATCACAATCATGAATATACACACACCAAACTCTGGAGCACCGACCTTCATAAACACAGTTATACAAGACTTTAAGGCACTGATTAATTCCACACACTAGTAGTGGACTTGAATACCCCACTGCATCCATTAGACAAGTCAACTGGACAAAGTATAAACAGAGAGACATCTGAACTATAGACCCATAATCTTAATGAATATAGATGCAAAAATTCTCAACAAAATACTTGCAACCCACACACAGGCACACATCAAACAGTTCACCAACCATGATCAAGTTGATTTATTCCAGAGACGCAGGGATGGTTCAACATATGTAAATCAATAAATGACATAAATCATATACATGGACTCAAAGACAAAAACCACATGGTCATATCAATTAATACAAAAAACGGTCTTTGATAGAATTCAACATACCCTTATTTTTAAAGTTTTAGAGGGAATTGGAGTGGAGGAAACATACCTCAAAATAATTAAAGCTATATACAACAAATCCACAGCCAACATCATTCTAAATGAAATAAAATTAGAAGCATTCCCCTTAAAGTCAGGATCTCAGGATGACTGCCCACTATCTCCACTTTTCTTCAATATAGTGCTTGAAAATCTTCCTATTGCAATAAGATGAGAGAAGGAAATTGAAGGAGTACTAATTGGAAAAGAAGAGGATGAACCATCCCTTTTTGCAGATGATATGTTATTATATCTAAGCGATGCCAAATATTCCAAAAGAAAACTCCTAGAAATGATTAACACTTTCAGTAAAGTGGCAGGTTAAAAAGTTAATCTAGAAAAATCAGTAACCTTTTTATATGCCAATAACAAGCAATTGGAGAAAGAGTAAATGGAAACCCTCCTATTCCTCATAGCCTCAAAAAATTTCTTGGTACAAACCTGTCTAAACACATTAAATAACCCTACAATAAAATTTAAATCTTTGAGGAAGGAGATTGAGGAAGACACCAGAAGATGGAAGGATCTCCTATGCTCATGGATTGGAAATTAATATAGTAATAATGATCATCCTCCCAAAGTAATATATAGATTCACTGCAATGCAAAAATAATTCCCATGACTTTCTTCACAGAATTAGAGAGAAAATATCCTAAAATTCATATGGAAACACAGAAGACCCCAATAGCCAAAACAATCTTGAGCACAAAAAGTAATGCAGGGAGGATTACTGTATTAGATTTCATAATATAATACATAGCTATAGTCATAGGACAGCATAGTACTGGCACAAAGATAGGCCTGTAGGAAAATGGAACAAAATTGAAGATCCAAACTTGAGTACATGAAATTTCATCCACCTGATATTTGACAAAGGCCAAGAACACTCAATGGAGGAAAGGCTGTATTTTCAGTAAATGGTGCTGGCAAAACTGGATTACTACATGTAGAAGGATAAAACCAAACCCTACCTTTCACTCTGTACCAACATCAACTCCAAATGGATCAATGATCTCAATGTGAAACCTGAAACTCTGAAAATAATAGAAGAAAACATTGGCAGTAACCTATAATGTATAGTTATAGAAAAAGACTTTCTAAATCAGCATTTGCTCATGAAATAAGGTCAACAATTTAATAACTGGGACCTCATTAAACTAAAAAGTTTCTGTACAGCAAAAGAAACAAAGAAGTGAAGAAAAAACCTACAGAGTGGGAAGAAATCTTCACTAGTGACAAAACTGATAGAAGATTAATATCCAGAGAATATAAATTACTCGCAAACAAAAGGACCAAGAAAAGAAATGACCCAATTAAAAGATGAGCTAAAGACCTGAACAGTGAGTTCTTAAGAGAAATAAAGATGGTTAAGAAACATCTTTAAAAGTGTTCAACATCGTTAGTAATTAAGAAAGTTCAAATTAAACCACCATAATTTTGGCTATGGTCAAGAAAACAAATGATACCAAATGCTGGAGAGGTTGTGGGGAAAGGGAAACACTCATTTACTGCTGGAGGGATTGCAAACTCCTGTAGTCCCTATGGAAAGCAGTGTGGAGAACTCTCAAAACACTAAAAATAAACTTACCATTTGGCCCAGTCATACCACTCCTGGGTATATACCCAAAGGATTCATCCTGTAGCAGAGATACGTGCACATCCAAGTTTATTGCTGCTCTTTTCACAATAGCAAAGAGCTGGAAGCAACCTAAGTGTCCCTCAACTGATGATTAGATAATGAAAATGTGGTACATTTACACAATGGAGTTCTATGCAGTGCTAAAGAAATAAGACAACTGGGGCTACAGGGAGACCCTGTGTCGAAAAGACCAAAAAAAAAAAAAAAAAAAAAAAAAAAGAAAAGAAAAAGAAATAAGACATTGTGAAATTTGCAAGTAAATGGATTGAACTAGAAGCTTTTATGCTGAGTGAAGTAACACAGACTCAGAAAAACAAATGACATATGCTGTCCCTCATTTGTGGATCCTAGCACCAAGATATATGTAAGTATATACACTGATGTACCTGAAGGAACCAGGTAAATGAAAAGGAACCAGGAAGGAAAAGGGAAAGAGGGAACCTGAGAAAGAAGGCTAGTAGGTGACAGGTGTTACTAAGGGAGGAATGGATACAATCAGGGTATCTAAATGGGAGGAGAGTGTAAAGAAAAGGGGGATAATGAAATGGAGAAAACATGGAGGGGCTAGACAGATAAAAGGAGAGAGGAGATATAAATAATGCTTTATTAGGCTAAAGAAACCTGAGAGAATCATATTAGTCTAACAATCTACTGACAAATTATACACAAAATAACTTTACATGAATCTGCATGCAAAGATGAAGGCTGCATATCAAGAAATAGTACCAGGCAGGAGAAACATTCCTTTGAGTTGTTGGTCATGGCAGCCTAAGCCCCTCCCAAATTTACACAGGCTGTAGCCACAGCCCTTGATTGCCTCCCAGATCCTGAAATAAGACTCTATTGCTGAAGACAGGACATACTGGATCTTGAGCAATAGAGCTAGATCTGACCTGGAACCCACTACCACTGAAAGCTAGCTCTCATAGCTGTGGAGACCACTATGCAAGCCAGTAAGGGAGATTGTCAATGGATGATCCAACAACAGCCTCAAGACCAAAGGTCAACATCAATTACCAGCATAGCATATGACACAGGTGCAATAGTTGCCCTTCTATGACTAACCAATTAGACCTAAATCCCACTCAATGGAAGGAAACTCATGTGCGGTAATGTTAACGTAGCCAGATGCACACATTGGGAGAAGACATAAATCCTAGACTGCTCCACAAGGTAGATATATCTCTAAGCTAAGGTAACATTTTACTAACTCCAAACGAAGTATCCTTATATTTACAGACAAATATACCAGATGCCACTCAGAAAAGAAGCTTCTTTTGCTCCAGATGAGATTAGTAGAGTCCCACAACTGGACTCACACATCCATACATGGTCTATGAATAGCTCATGCCTAGGTGAAAAATCTACAATGCAGCATCTACACACAAGACCCAAGCATAATAGAACAAGAATGCAAGAAGGCTTTGACTACCTCTTAACTCTACTTAAGGAAGTTCCTCCATGGAACAGGAGATCAGGAGCCCCAAAGGGCCTAATGGTCAAACTGTGAAGATTAGGAATCTACAGAGTGTGGTTCCATGGACAGGCTGCCTTTATTCAGCTTCACCCACGCAAGGCTCAGGGAACATTGCTGAAGAGGGAGCAGAAAGATTGTCAGGGCCAGGGAGGTGATGCAAGACCAGATGGAAATGAATCCTACAAGCTCTTGGGACCCGATTCATATGAACCAACAACATTGGTATCAGCATGCACCAGTCCTATGCAAGCTCAGCTGGACAAAACCAGCACAGATAATTACAGAAATGGGTAGCAGATCCCAACCTTGTCTATGGCAATATTGTAGACTGGACTTCTTTAAAAAAGAGACTCTGGGTAGGCTGACTAGAGCTCAGGGGAGGAGCTGGCTGTGAGGAGTGAGCAGGGAGAGAAATTTGGCACAATTACACTAGCACAAATGACAGAATGTGTGAACTCTGGGGGAATGGTGAGGGACGGTTCCAAGGGAGAAGTGGGTATAATGGCAATCAAGACTTATTGAAAACTTATGTATGAAACACGTAACAATTCAATTACAAATAAGATAAATTAAAAAATTGAAATAATTTCATTTAAAAAAATTTTTTAAAGATTGCATATTTCTTTTCCAGAGAACCTGAGATCAGTTTCAAGCACCCATGTCACATTGCTCAGAATTATCTGTAACTCCAGCTACAGGAGATCTAATGTATCTGGACTTCATAGTTACACACACACATGTGCAAAACCTGTACACAGAGTATGATGATTTAAATGAAAATGGCTCCCTTAGGCTCCAAGAATTTGGACTCTTGGTTCTCAGTTGTTTTAGGAAGTGTGACCATGCTGAAGGAAGCAAATCAATGGCTTTTAGAGTTTATCGTGTGTATACTTCCAGGGTGGTCATCTCTCCCTCCTGTGTCTGCCCCAGCCATAACTGTAGCTGCCTCATTCCTGCCATCATGGACTCTTATCTCTCTGGAAACACTAGTCAAATGAACTCTTCTTTCCATAAGTTAACGTAGTCATTTTTTTATCACAGATACAGAACTGAAAATAATAAAATAAACCTTTGAAAAAGTAAGGCATATCTCAAACAAATAACTTAGTGATACAACTCAGGGTCTTAGAAAAACAATAAAATATAATACAAAATTAGCAATAGGAAAAATTCACAAAGGTTAGATGAGGAATTAACACAATAAGAATTAAAAATGAGAATTTGAAGAATTAAGGAAGTAGTTGGTTCTTTGAAAAGATAAGACAAACAAACCTTCCACCTAACCAATCATAACAGTAAGAGAAGCCGTAGGTTAACAAAATTAGAGATGAATCTGTGACATTTCTAGTGGTAACACTGAAATACAGATGTTTAATAAGGATTGTTATGAAATTATATCATTTTTGAGACAGGATTTCTCTGTATTTTCAGCTGGCCAGGAACTCGCTATGTAGACTTGGCTGGCCTCAGTCTCACAGAGATCTACTTGGCTTTGCGTCTCCTTTGGTGGGACTAAAGGCAGGTGGCACAATGTCCAGCTTGAGAAAACATATTCTAATAAATCAGGAAATCAAGAAATAGATAAATTTCTAGAAGCAAGAAGAGATGCAAAACCTAAACAGATCTATGAGAACAATGAAAATGAAGCAGTAATAATATTCAAAGAAAGGAAAGTCTGAGACTGAATGGATTCACTGGCCAATTCTAACAAGCCTATAAAGGGCTAACACTAATACTCCTCAAATTATTACATTATATAGAAATAGATGCTTCCAATTTCAATCTATGAAGCACATAACGCCCAATACACTGTGTATATTATAAAACTATAGATTTTCCTTTATGCACATAGATGCAAAATCTTCAATAAATTTCTTACAAAACATAATTCGATAACATATTAAAATGGTATATTATGATCAATTTCATTCTAGGGAGTTAAAAACAGTTCAATTTAAGTAAATTAATAAACACAACAGCATATAAATAGGATCAATGATAAAAAATATGTGAACATTTAAACAGATGAATAAAAGTCATTTGGCACATTGCATTGTTTTATCATGAAAGGCTTGAAGAAACTAGGAGTAGTAAGCTCTCTTCTGGCCTCAGTGGGCGCTAGACATTCATTTAGTGCACATACATGCAGACAAAAAATCATTTACATAAAGACATAAATTATTTGAAAATTATTTTAACAAATGGATAAGCATATATAAGCATATCATGAAATTTACTAAATATGTGCATGTGATCCCGATGGGCAGAGGCATTCAGCCACACTCACGCAGATGCCCAAGAGCCCAGCACACCTTCAGGAGAGACAGGGAAAGGCTGGCAGCCAGTGCGCAGGCCAAAGGAACAAACCTCCCTCCCCCACCCTCATGAGTAGTGGTGCAGACCATCCAGTAAGCTGGTGGAGTTGTGGCACAGTGTCAATGATTCTAGATTGCACAGCCAATGTATAAGAACTGAACAGCAGGAAGCAGAGTGAGTGAGCAACCAATCCTCCATATTAATTAACAATTGAGACTAGCACCAGAATCCAAACAAAAAAAATAAAATAAACCCACATGCCGAAGCCACAACAAAAAAGTAACAACATGGGAAAAGCTCATAATAAATCCACACCAAACTTGACCAGTCCTATAGAAGATCCCCACAAGATCCCCCTGGAAGGAAATCAAGATATGGACCTTAGAAGAACAGTCATAGACATATTAAAAGAAATCAAAGAATATAAAGAACAAATCAGTGAACTAAGGGGAGAAAATAAAAAACTCAGGAAGGGTCTAGAAGGAAAGAATGATAAACTCTGGACACAAGTAGAGGGAGAGAATGACAAACTCTGAAAAGAACTAGAGGAAGAGAAATATAAACTACAAAAAGAACTATAGGGAGGGAATGACAAACTCTGGAAAGAAGTGGAAACACTGAAAAGATCCCAGGGTGAAATGAAAAAAGAAACTGACTTGAGAAACAAGGAACTACAAGCAGAGAATAACAAGCTCCAAAAGGAAGTGGAAATACTAAAGAAATCACAGGAATAAGTGAAAAAAGAAATGGAACATTCATCCAATCAACAGGAAAGGATAGGAGAAAGTCTCAGAAGCAGAATGGATGAAGCAGAAAATAGAATATCTAACCTGCAGGATAACACAGAACAACAAAAATGCTCAAGTGAAGATTATGAAAAATTAAAAAAAAAAACCACAAGAGTGGAATAAGTAGGAAATGTGGGATACTATGAAAAGACCAAATCTCTGCATCATAGGAATAGAAGAAGCAGAAGAATCCCAAGACAGTGGTATGGGTCAGATCTTCAACAGGATAATATGAGAAAATTTTTCCTAAACTGGAAAAAAACAAGCCTATACAAATGCAAGAAGCACATAGAACATCAAATAGACAAGAACAGAAAAGAAATTCCCCACATTATATCATAGTTAAAATGCTAGATGCTCTAAACAAAGACGAAATGCTGAAAGCCACAAGAGAAAAACAAATTACATGTAAGGGGAAACCCATCAGAATGACACCTGGCTTCTCAGTGCAAACTATGAAAGCCAGAAGAATGTGGACCAAAGTAGTCCCAGTGCTAAACAACTTTAGATGCCAAACCACATTACTCTACCCAGCAAAAATGTCAATTTTAGTTGAAAGAGAAAGAAATATATTTCAAGACATAAAGAAAATTAAAGAATACATGTCAAAAAACAACGCTTTTAGAAGAAATCCAAGGAACAGAAGAAAGGAGTAACAATCCCCAAGCAACTAGAGAGAAACTAATAAAAGCATAAGAGCATAAATACAAACCTAGACAAAGAATGCAAACGAAGAATAAATTGAAAGGAAGTAACACACATCTCTCAATAATGACCTTAAATATTAATGTTTTAAACTCTCCAATCAAAAGACATAGATGGAGAATTGATTAGGAAATGGAATCCATCTATATGTTGTCTACAAGAAACCCATCTTACCCTCAAGGACAGACACCAACTCAAGCAAATGATACCAAAAAGCAAGCAGGAGTTGCTATTCTAATATCAGACAAAATAAACTTCAGAGTAAAGTCAATCAGAAGAGACAAGGAGGGTCATTACTTCCTTATCAAAGAAACAGTTAATCAGGAACACTTCACAATCCTAAATGTTTATGCAAAAAACTCAAGTGCACCAAACTATATAAACATGATTCTTCAGCTCTTCAAGACACAAATTAATCTCAACACAATAATAGTGGGGGACTTTGATACCTCAATGAGTCCCTTGGATAGATCAACTGTACAAAAAGTAAACAGAGAGACATTGGAACTGAACAATACAACACAACAAATGGACGTCACAGACATCTACAGAATATTCCACCCAAACACCAGAGAATATACTTTTGACTCATCATCCCAGGGAACATTCTCCAAAATTGTCCACATACTGGAACACAAAACAAACATCCACAAATATAAAATGATTGAAATCATTTCATGCATTCTATCAGACCATAGTGCAATAAAGCTCAGTATTAAAACCAGAATAAGCCTGACTAGCTACATGAACACGTGGAGACTAAACAACACACTCCTGAATAATGAATGGGTCAGGGAAAAATAAAGAATGAAATAAAAGTATTCATGGAACTAAATGAAAAAGACAATACAACACAACAAAACTTTTGGAATACTTTAAAAACAGTCCTAAGAGGGATATTTATAGCCCTAAGTGCCCACGTTAAAAAAACAGAGAGGGAAAAAACAAATGACCTAATACTACAGATAAAAACACATGAGAGGGGCTGGAGAGATGGCTCAGTGGTTAAGAGTGCTGAATGCTCTTGCAGAGGACCTGGGTTTGATTCCCAGCACCCAATGGCAGCTAAGAACCATCTTTAATTCCAGTTCCAGGGGAATCTAATGCCATCTTCTGACCACCACAGCATTGTACAACATGGGTGCACCAACCTACATGCAGACAGTACACTCATACACATAAAAAAAAAAAATTAGAGAAAACAAGAATGGACCCTAAACCCAAAAGACAGGAAGAAATAACAAAAATCAGAGCAGAAATCAATGAAATAGAAACAAAGAAAACAATACAAAAATATCAATGAATCCAAAAGTTAGTACTTTGAAAAGATAAACAAGATAGACAAACCTCGAGGCCAGTTAACTGAAAGAAAGAGCAGATCCAAATCAATAGTATTCATGATGAAAAGGGAAACATCATAACAGATAAAGATCCAGACGATCATACAAGAATACTTCAAAAACCTATACTTTACTAAATTTGAAAACCTAAGACAAATGGAAGAATATCTGAAATCCTGGTTACCACCAAAGTTTAACCAATAAAAGATTGACAGTTTAAACAGACCCATAATATTTGAGGAAACTGAAGATGTAATTAAAAACCTCCCAACCAAAAAATAAAAATAAAAAAGCCCAGGCCCAGATGGTTTCACAACAGTATTCTATGAAACATTTAAAGTGCTCTTACAACCATTACTACTCAAACTATTCAGAAGGATACAAAGGGATATCTCCTGAACTCCTTCTATGAAACAAGCATCACGCTAATACCAAAACCATGCAAAGACATAACCAAAAAAGAAAACTATAGACCAATCTCATTAATGAACACAGATGCAAAAATTCTCAACAAAATACTTGCAAATCATATCTATATGCACACATCAAAAAGATCATCCACCATGATCAAGTTGGATTCATACCAGGGATGCAGGGTTGGTTCAACATATATAAATCAATAAACATCATAAAACACATAAATGGACTGAAAGACAAAAATCACATAATCATCTACATTGATGCAGAAAAAAACCTTTGACAAGATCCAGCATCCCTTCATATGTAAAGTTCTAGAGGGAATTGGACTGAGAGGAACATTCCTAAACATTCCTAAATATAATTAAAGCCATATACAATAAATCCACAGCCAACATCATCTTAAATTGAGAAAAACTAGAAGCATTCCCCTTAAAGGTGGGAACCCTGCAAGGTTGCCCCCTATCGCCACTCCTCTTCAATATAGTGTTTAAAACACTTGCTAGGGCAATAATGCAAAAAAAAAGGGAATTAAAGGAATACTAGTTGGAAAAGAGGAAGTCAAACTATCCCTATTTTCAGATGATATTATAGTTTACCTGAGGGATGCTAAAAACTCTACCAGAAAACTCCTAGAAACAATTAAGAGTTTACATAAAGTGGCAGGATATAAAATTAACCCACCAAAAATAAGTAGCATTTCTTTACACCAACAACAAACAACTGGAGAGGGAATATATGGAGACCTTCCTACTCATGATGGCTTCAAAAAAATAAAATACCTGGGAACAAACCTAACCAAAGTCACCAAAGACCTCTACAACAAAAATATTAAACTGCTAAAGAAGATTGAAAATGACATCAAAAGATGGAAAAACCTTCCATGCTCATTGATTGGAAAAATTAATATAGTAAATATGTCCATTCTACCTAAATTAATATACAGATTTGATGCTATCCCAAATAAAATCCCCATGAGTTTCTTCATAGACTTGGAAAAATAATCCTTAAGTTTATATGGAAAAACAAAATACCCTGAATACTCAAAGCAACCCTGAGTGAAAAATACAATACAGGGGGGGGTCACCTTAACAGACTTCAAGCTATATTACAGGGCTATAGTCATAAAGACAGCCTGGTACTGGCAAAAAAAACAGACCTGTTGACCAATGGAACAAAATTGAAGATCCAAACTTGAGCTCATACAATTTCAGCCACCTCATATTCAATAAAGGGGCTAAAAAAAACCTTATTGGAGGAAAGATAGCATTTTCAACAAATTGTGCTGGCAAAACTGGATCACCATATGTAGCAGAACAAAATTAAACCCTACCTCTCACCCTGTACAAAAATCAACTCAAAATGGATCAAATATCTCAACCTGAAACCTGAAATCCTGAAGGTGATAGAAGAAAATGTGGGTAGCTATCTATAAGACATAGGAGTAGGGAGAGACTTTCTAAATCAAACAGCAGCTGAACAGGAAATAAGGTCAACAGCTGACAAGTGGGACCTCATCAAACTCAAAAGCTTATGTAATCAAAAGAAACAAAAGGAAATGAAGACAAAAGCCACAGAGTGGGAGGAAACATTCACCAGTGATACATCTGAGAGAGCATTAGTATCCAGAGCGTATAAACTACTCAAAAAACAAAGACCTAAGAAAACAAATGACTCACTCAAAAGATGGAGTAAAGAGCTGAACAGAGACTTCACCAATGTTCAGAGGCAGGCGGATCTTTGTGAGTTCAAGGCCAGCCTGGTCAACAGAGTGAGTTCCAGGACAGCTGGGGCTACAGAGAAACCCTGTCTCAAAAAGACAAAAAAAAATTTGTTCAACATCATTAATAATTAAGGAAATGCAAATTAAAACCACTCCAAGATATCCTGTCACTCTGATAAGACTGGCTAAGATCAAGAAAACAAGACACCAAATGCTAGGCAGGTTGTGGGGAAAAGGGAACACTCATCCACTGCTGGTGGAAGGTAAACTGGTACAACCACTGTGGAAATCAGTGTAGAGAACCCTTAAAAGACTCAAAATGAGCCTACCACCTGACCCAGCCATACCACTCCTGGGTATATACCCACAAGACTCATCCTACTGCAAACATACATGCACATCTATGTTTGTTGCAGTTCTCTTCTGGAACAAAGCCAAATGCCTCTCAACTGATGAGTGGATAACAAAAATGTGGTGTATCTACACAATGGAGTTTTTATGCAGCTGTAAAGAAATATGACATCATGAACTTTGCAGGTAAGTGGATGGTACTCGAAGCCATTATGCTAAGTGAAGTAACATAGTAACAAAAAAAAAAACCCGAATGGGGAATGGTTTCCCTCATTTGTGGATGCTAGTACCAAATCCCCCAATTGAAAGGCAAGCTGAGCAATGTTATTATATTTCTTTCTATCTGAAAGCAACTGTGATGTTCTAATATGAATCTCTTAATGAGCACTAGAATTAACTTACCACTTACTTTCAGATATGGTAATTAATGTATATTGGTGGAAGTAATATATTCATATTTTAGAGTAATGTAAAATTAAAGGGAAACATGTGAATTCCTAAACACATATCGGAGTTAACGTACACTTTATTCCTGGAGGACGTAATTCTGGTACATATATGGCATTTATATAAGCACATTTTGGAGCAATACAATTGGGAGGGAACCACAACAACATAAGGACAGGGTCAAAGAACGGACTGATATAGTTAAATTCTGCCCAAAAAATCAACCTTTGCAGAGGAAAACTTTAAAAAGACTGAGACAAAGATACAGGACATATATGGCAAAATGCAGGAACTGGGATGGGGTGGTGGGAAGGGAAAGTAGAACATCTCTAAATTGAAATGAAAAATGATGTATGAAATGCACAAAATGCCAATACAATATTATATCAATAAAAAAGAAATTTATTAAATATTAGAAGTGAAGATAATATAAGTTTAAATAACAGAGCTATAATATATTTCATTCAATTGATTTTCAAAAGAAAATAATATAGTTCCCTGGTAAGAATATAAAAAAATGAAAGGCCAACAAGTTGTTAGTTAAATATAATTCCCAATGTTATTTCTGGAAATAATGTGTATTAAAATAGGAAATTCACATACCTTTCATTCAAACAATATAATTTCAAAAAATCTGGTTAGTTTTGTTTTGTTTTGTTTTGTTTTGAAATAACATCTTTCTGTGTTGCTCAGGTTGACATATAACTACTGAGTTCAAGTGGTCCTCTGCTTTAGATCCTGAGTGACTAGAAGCACAGGCCTACACCACTGTGCTCACCTAAGAAATCTATCTTATAGAAATCAATGTACCCTTGTGAATTAATATAATTATTATAGTATATTATATAGCATCAGAAAAACTGGTAATAGGTCACATTTTTTTCTCCTGTTTAGATGCAAACTTTATTTTTTCTAGACTTTTTATTTGGGTTGCCTCTGCAACTTACTTAGCCAACATGGCATTAGCAATATGATCCAAAAAGATGCTGAAGTGTAAATGCAGTGATGCTTATTTTTTCTGGGAAAAACCACCATGTGAACAAACTTCATGGCAATGTTTGATGACGAGGGATGTGTGTTATCATCAGGCCAGCCACTCAAGCCAACATTTGGGCAATTGGACAATATAACAAAGACACAATAATGAAGTCAACAGAGATCTGCTGTGCTGATCTATATGAGAAAATCTTCTCCATCAATCCATATAATTATGAAAATTAAGAGGAGCTAATTACTAAAGGCTATATATTATACTGTTTAAAAACGTAATGATATTTTAAAGCTCACTGATATAATTGATAGTATGATTATCTAACAACAGGATAATGATTAAATAAATATTGAAATATTATGAGAAACTCTGTAGCAATGAAGAAAAATGAGTGAGATATACTTTTATTTTTCATACCTTATTTCCCCTCTCCAATAAGATTGAGCACTTGAGTGACTTCTACCTTCGTTAATTTCTCCCACTGCACAAGATGTAGGAGTACTTGTTTTTAAATGTAACTGCTCCAGGACTCCACTACTAAAAGTGAAATACATAGTCTTTAGCTCTTAGAATTATTTTACCGGTAGAGGATCAATGATATACTATATGTACCTTGGAAAATGTGAATTCCTAATCATAAAAAGACTGAGAGAAAGACGCAGGAAATTTATGGCAGAATGTTGATCTGGGTTGGGGTTGGGAGAAGGGAAAGGGGAATATATCTAAACTGAACTGAAAAATGATGTCTGAAATACACAAAACATCAATAAAAGCATTACATTAAAAAAGATATACTATATGATACAATTAGCTCAGTATGTTTAAAGAACTTAATAGGCGGGGCTGGAGAGATGGCCTAGCAGTTAAGAGCACCGGATACTCTTACAGAGGACCAGGGTTTGATTCCCAGCACCCACATGGCGGATGAGGACCCTCTTTTTCTCCAGTTTCATGGGAATCCGACACCCTTTTCTGACCTTCGCAGCACTGCACGACACAGGTGCACAAATCTACATGCAGACAGTACATTCATACACATTAAAAAAAGGAACTTAATTGCCAAAACTCCCTGCGCTGAACAATTCCTTGACCCAACATGGATATTTTGTGGCCATATAGTCTGCATAGTCACACTGGATATTATATTCAAAGGACCCCACACTTTGGGACAAGGGTTCTGTTTTCTCCATCATGAAATTCTTAACAGTTTATCCTTGTAAATGAAAGTGGGACAATGTGTTATGTGGCAAAGACTTGAAGCCTCAGCTCAAGTATTTATCCTACTGTTTCATTGGGCCAGAAGGGGTAATGAGCCATTTTTCAGAGTCTTAAGGTAATGATGCAGTCAGCTATAAATAAACCCCATTAGGAAAGTATCCACTGAAGAAGACATTATTTCACTGCAAAGAGAAAAAATCTTCCCCCTATGCTAAATAACAGAATTGTTGCCTCTTTATGTGTTGAACAGATGAAATTAGCCCCAAATACTACAATTGACATTAAATAAAATAAAAATGTTTCATAGATTTAATATTACTATGTTTTTATATCTTTGATTTCTCCAAAAATATTTGATTTTGTTAATATTCTCTATGTTCCACGTGTTGATTTCTTTTTTTAAATTTTTTTATTTAATTTTTATTTATTTCTGTATGTGTATGAATGTACTGTCTGCATGCAAGTCTGTGCATCCGTGTCGTGCAATGCCGCGGAGGTCAGAAGAGGGTCTCGGATTCCCCTGGAACTGGAGTTCTCCTGGAATTGGAGTTTCAGACGGCTCTCGGCCGCCATGTGGGTGCTGGGGTCGAACCCGGGTCCTCTGTAAGAGCGGTCGGCGCTCTTAACTGCTAGGCCATCTCTCCAGCCCCCGATTTCTTTTGTTATTATCCTTTTATTAATTTTTCCTGGACCACAGATAAAACAACAAGAAACTCCAAAAATCACACGTTTGGTCTTTATCCTGATGTTCAGTATAGGCCAGCAATCAAAAACATGGGACACAATATTAAGTCCTGGATTATTAAATTTATTTTATATATTAAATCACTCTGTAGCCTCATCTAACTAGAACTTGTTATGTAGCCCAGGTTGGTCTCAGCCTCCTGAGTACTTGGGTTACAAGTATGAGCCACTAAACCCAGCTTTAGGCAGACCTGGCTTGAACCTAGTTTTTTTTTTTTTTTAATTTTTTATTATTTATTTCTGTATGTGTATGAATCTACTGTCTGCATGCAGGTCTGTGCACCAGTGTCGTGCAGTGCCGCGGAGGTCAGAAGAGGGTGTCGGATTCCTCTGGAACTGGAGTTCTCCTGGAATTGGAGTTTCAGACGGTTCCCGGACGCCATGTGGGTGCTGGGGATCGAACCCGGGTTCTCTGTAAGAGCGGTTGGTGCTCTTAACCGCTAGGCCATCTCTCCAGCCCCTGAACCTACTTTTTTATGCCAAGGATCAAAGAAGAGTCTTTGCATATACTAGGAATGTGCTCTCCTACTGAGCTAATCCCACATCCAGTTATTTGAAGTTACTTTCTCTGAGAAGTCTTCCTTAATACACAATGAAATCTAAGTGCTCCTGCTGCTTTTCCCCAGTGCACACACACTATTATTTTCTTTCAGAGTACCTATCTCAAATTGTGTGTATATATTTGTTTATGTATTTATTAATTCACTTAATATTTGGGTATAGTTACTAGAATTTTAGATTGCTGAGTACAAGGACCATGTTTATTTTGTTTATGCCTATACTGGGTAATATTAACATTTATAAATACCAATATGTATATATAGATCTGCAGAATGAATGAATAATATATTCAGTATAGTTTTTATCTTTTAAATAATAGTGTATCCATTCAAGAACCAAGATCTATACAAACAATGAGTGGTAACTTCTTTTCTAATTTGTTTGACATAAGTTGTCTTTGACCCACATTCTCCCTAGGCAGATTCTTTTCTTTTCTTTTCTTTTTTTTTTTTTTTTGGTTTGTTTTTTTTTTTTTGTTTCTTTTGGGAATTTGAGACAGGGTACCCTCCCTGTAGAGCCCTAACTAGCTGTTTTCTGACTTTTGAGCATAGTAAACAAAAAAATGAAAAGAGATAGGAGAGGAAAAACAACTGGTCTCCCTGTCAGCCCTATCGTTCTGGAACTCCCTGGAGACAAGCTGGCCATTGACTACAAAGAGCCATCCTGCCTCTGCCTCCCAAGTGCTGGATAAAGGCATTCTCACCACGCCCGGCTTATTTTTTTTTCCCCCACTGGGAGCAGATTCTTGATCATTGTAAAACACACTTTGTGTTTTGTTTTGTTTGTTTTTGTTTTTTTTTATAACATTTTTTTTATTGGGGCTTTGTGCATTTCATACAGTCATTTTCCAATTTCGTTCAGGCATATTTCCCTTTCCTTCCCCCACCCCATCCCAGATCATGCATTCTGCCATAACTGTCCTGCATCTTTCTCTCAGTTTTTTTTCATTTTTTAGCTATAAGTGATAATCCATGAGTACAAGCATCCTTCATATGAAACCAATTTGCAGGTGTTGTGCCCAAACCCCCACAGCCCCACCATCCAGCGGGGGGTGAGGGGTTGTATGTTCAGTCAAGTTGATCAAATGAGTGTCCAGGCTACATTGCTGTAGTTTCACCATTCACCCCAATCGCAGCCCTTACATTCTACCACGTCCCCTCTTCCGCAGATTGTTCCCTAGGCTTAGAAAAGGGGCACAGGTGGATGAGAAGCAAAACAGCACTCTTAAATCTCAACAGGGTTCACTGATGCCATTAATTTATTTCATGAGTCACAGATTTATGAAGAGTCTATTTCCTGTTTCAAGTAGAAGCATAACTTCAAGTTTCTGGGTGCAGTTTCCCAGATGTAGGAATATTGACCATGAAACAGCACATTACTAGTCCAGGAAGGCTCATTCTATTTATTCTATGTACTGAAATGCTGTCCATGTGAAAGTTTATCTGTATGATTTGCTTCTAAATTAATTAATCTTTTTGGTAAAATACTATACTGAAATATCCTCAACCTAATTGAAGTAAATATCAATTAAACATAGATCATTCCATTTTTTGTCACAACTAACACACATGTGTAATACAAACATCTGTCCAACAAAGGGTACCAAGCCCAGATTCTGGTTCATGTACTTTAAGCTGCATTATAAGTATCCGAATTATTCTACGAGGAAGAGATATAGGAGTCATATCCAAGGATACACAGTCTATAGTCTCTTATTCTCTATATCTGGGCCAGTTGGTTCCTTCTGTGTTAATCACTCTCTGTTGCTTGAGGAAGAAGCTTCATTGGTCAGATTTGACCGATGCATTAGTATTCTCTGTAAACCATGTTCCACTATGTTCTGGGAGCCTTAGTTGTAGAGATTTTATTGTAGATGTGTCACTTAGGACTGGCCATCTCACAGACACTAATTTACTGTGTTTGACCAGTTGAACTCTCTAATAGTCTCCATCTGTTGCAAAAGAAGATTCTTTGATGAGTGTTGAGAGGTAAAGTAGTCTGTAAATATAATGATGCATATTTAGCATTCAGTAAGAAACTACATTTGGCTAGGGATGTCACAGATGTAACATTTTCTACAGGATCTATCGCCTCTTCAGCCATGTATATTTGGCTATGCTTACAGAACCACATTGAGTTCCTTCTCCCTGAGCAGGCTTTAAGAGAGCTGCTGATTACTCCCTAGATAAAAATGTCACTGCTGCACCAATAGAGATAATTTTTTCTGCCAGTCATTGTTATGGTTATTAAGTTTTACAGCTGGGGTTGGACCACTGATTGATTTTCTTCCTTATCAGCCTGTATAGTGTTCTCTGAAACTATAAGAGCTAGTCTGCAGGGAAGAGGCTTCTAGGCAAGTTCCAGCTCCATTGCTCCAAGTCCTGTGTCCAAAGTGTGTTCTCTCTTTAGCAATTGGGTCTTACCTTCAAGTTCAGGAAAGAAATCAAGGGCTGTAGCAATAACCTTTGTTATTTTGGGAGTCTCATAGACTACCCTGACTAAGCTATACATATATATATATATATATATATATATATATATATGTATANTTCTCAAAAGCATGAATCCTTTAAGTTCTCTTAACTTGTTCAATAAATAATGATAACACATACACACTCTGCAGTGCCAAGAATATATATATATATATGTATATATATATATATTCATATACAGATATTATATATGTATATGTGTGTTTTTCAGCAGGCTTTTTAACTAATACGTTTCCCTCTGGGTTTTCACACAGTCTATGTATTATTTATCTCTCCTTTCTCGCTCTTCCTAACCCTCTCTCATCCCTCCGCAGTTAAAGTACCCCCATTTTCTCCATTTCCCTCTGGTAGTACCTGTCTCCTTTTATCCCCTCACTTGAGCTCCTTCTTTCCCATGGTTACTTTGTAATCCTGCTTTATTCCTTCCTGTTAAATACCCCCCATTTTCCCTATTTCCCCCTTGGTAACATCTGTCTCCTACTATTTCACTCTGTTGTGCTCCTTCTTTCCCTTTACCCTCATGGTTCCTTTAAATTTTCCTGGTGCATGCAGTTACATCAGAATGTTTACTCTCATACATACATTTAGAGCTAACACCTACAAATGAGAGAGAATATACATTGCTTGCTTTTCCGATACTGTGTTATTTTACTTAATATAATCTTGATAAGATTCCTGGATTAAATCTCTGTCAACCAGGGATCACAGATCATTGCAGAAGAGAGTGCGGAAAGACTGTAAGAGCCACAGGTGGTGGATGACCAGAAGGAAACAATCTTCATGTGGCTGGGAACTTACTCATATAAACCTGAAGCAATGGTGACAAACACACATGATCCAAGGAAACTCAAACTAGACAAAGACCTGGTATAGAATTGGGGAAATTAGCAAGAAGCCCTAGCCTTAGTTGAGGAAATATTAGCAGTTGATCTCTTCTGAGTAAGGGAGAATTTGTCTTCTTTAGGAGAGTGATAGGGTGACCAGGCTTCAGTGGATAGACAAATGTGGAGGGACAAATGACAGAGTTTACATATATGACAGAATGCATTAAATCTGGTAGGAGAGGGCTATATGGAGTGCAGATAGAGAAAGGTACCTAAATATGGTTAAGATATATTATGTAAAATGCACAAAAATTCAATAGAAATATATATTGAATAAAATAAAATAAAGGGATAACCTGGAATCCTAGACAGCCCTGTAACAATGCTGACCAGGAATTTTAACCGGTGGTCCAGGACCCTTTTGTTAATTAATTTTTTTGGCTAATTGCATACAAAAATCCTATATTTATATCATTTCTACCCCCCATGCCTCCAACTTTTCACATGACCCTCACTCCCACTCAAACTCTGACCTCTTCTATAATTATTGTGGACACACACACATATACACACACAGATACACACACACACACACACACACGACATACTGAGTTGACTTAGTGGTGCATCTACATGAAGAAGCCTTTAGTTTTATACTTAATTAGTTACATTTTGTTTTTTAGAAACAGAGTCTCACTATGTAGCCAGGTGAGCTTGGAATGTTCTGTATATCCCAGGCTAGCCTCAAAGCCACAATCTTCCTATTGTCTTCCAGAGTTCTCAGATTACAGTTGTGTGCAGCCACACTGCTTAAGAAGTCTTTTTGTATTTTTGGCAATAGCTGTGGCATTAATAGATGTGCAATTTGCATTTGTTTTGCCCTAATATTTCAGTGTCAAATTAATATCAGTAAGTTCTTCATGCTTTGTAAGTTCAGTATCTCATTCATCTATGATGAAAATAAATCAATGAAAATGACTCTTTAAATTTCCTTCCACATACTTGACATTTCCCATATGTTCTTTCTTTGCTGCTTAGCATTTATCTGAATCAGAATAGACTGGCGATATTAATTCACCATTTTGTCTATGGCTAATGATCTACTTTATAAAAAACTAAGGCAAAATAAATGGAGTTGAGTGCTGTAGCTATTTCATATAGCAAAGTACACTTATTAATGTGATCTGTTAAATACTATGAACTCACATTTCCAAAATTTGTATTATTTCTATCAAATATTAACGTATAAAATTTCAAATGTACATATCTTTGAAAATGGAAGTTGACAAGCAGTTCTGCTTATAAATCACAGTATCTGCCTACAGATTCAATCTTTTCATGGCCCTGTGAAAGTGACAAGAAGATGCCTGAAATATGAAGCAGACAACTATGCCATTATTTTTGCACCTATTCTTCAAATTTTCTACAAGGACATCTTTTTTTGATGTACAGATTTCAGGTACATGAGGTACAGTGGAGTTGTTTTTTTTTCAGCTACTCGGCTGTAGAATAAATTCCCAGGCTCTGAATAATGACTAACTAGCCATGTGGTTTGTCACATAACATAACTTTAGAAACTATGATCTCTACATGACAATATGAAGCTTCCACCTGGATTCCTGACAGTTATTTCTTTTTGGAACAATTTCAAGGTGGATGGGAAGCTTTAGAGGAAATTGGGACTGCAAAGCTTGATGAGCAACTAGAGATAGGCTCAGACAGAAAATGCACTGATGTTTAACTGCATCTCTGTTCACCAGGTCCTGGGAAATACACTTCTACATAGATAGACTATCTCATAGTAGCTGACAGCTAGGTACCCATGACTTTAGCCTCAGGCCATTATGTCTTCCTTGAGAATGTTATTGGTTCCCTTATATTATCACTGTTCTATAGAAAACTTTCAAAAATAATAATAGTTCTCATTTTCCTAAGTTTTGGGCTTTGACATGCTTAATAGTTTGTTTATAATACTTATGGTAATACTATAGAGGACAAATTGACCAACTATGCCACCAATCTTATTTGAATGACATGGGATTCATTAGCAATGCTTTTCTTTCAGACAGGGTTTCATGTGGCCCAGGTTAGATCTGAATTCACTAAGCAGGTAAAGGTGACTTTTAACTGATTCTATTGTTTCTGCCTCCTAAGAGCTGGAACTATAAGAGTGTGGCACTACTTGTAGTTTATACAGTGCTGGGGATCAAAAGCAGGACTTTATTAATGTTAGGTATTATGCTTTAAATTTGAAATATCCCACATATTCTCATGTGTTTGAGGTCTATGAACCAGAACAGTGACCAGTCCATAAAATAATTTCTACTTGTGCAGTAGTGGCACTTTTACTTTACAGGTAATCAACACCTGCCAAAAAGAATTTAAGGTCTAGTCAGCAGGAAACATCTCACATATGGTACTGTAAAGATGGCCAAATACACATGGCTAGAAATGTCATAAATCTTAGGAAAAACATTTTTGTCACAACCCCAGCCCAACAAAATTTCTTAGTATATTCTAAATGTATTTCCTTATATTTACAGACAAGTTTACCTATCACCAGTCAAAGAAGATACTTTTTTGCAACAGATGTCCAAAGAAATGTTTATGAGATGCCCAGACTTAAATATCACACCTATAAAACAAACTCAATACCTAAGGCTCAGGGAACATAGTGAAATAGTGGGCATTGAAAGAATTGTTTTTATTTTAATATTTTATTGAAGTTTTATGCACTTCATGCATCACTTCTCAGTTCAATACAGACTCATTTTCCCCTCCGTGCCCCCTGCCCTCCCAAGTTCATGCAGTCTGCCCTACATGTCCTGTATCCCCTTCTGAGACTTTTCACCATTTTCCAAAGCAGTGGCTGATTGTTTTGGGGGGAGAGGGAGAACTCTACTGCTTCAGTCAGTTCCCTGTCAGTTCTTTTGTTGTTGTTTCCTCCAGTCCGTGTTGTTTCAACATATGCATTTATATTGTCACACATGTATTAAAATCATGTCATCTGAAAATAAACTATATGCCATTTCCAAATCATATTTTGGGATTCACATTTTTCCTTTTTAATTTTATATTGCTCTTAAATATGCAAACATACCCTCCACCCTTGTACCGAAATTATAAAGTCTGAAAATAAGTAGCAGGTTAATACTAGAGCCTGCTAAGGGATTCATATTCTAAGAGCACTGTTGCTTTTAGATAAAGAAAAATATAACATTAATGTTACTCCAGTTTGCATTCCAAGTAGGTACTTGGTGCTGGCATCCACAAATGAGGGATATTTGTTTTTCTGGGGCTGTGTTACTTCACTTAGCATATCTTCTATTTCCATCCATTTACTTGTAAAGATCATGATGTCATGTTTCTTTATCATTGCATAGAATTCCACTGTGTAGGTGTACCATATTTTCTCTGTCCATTCGTTGGTTGAGGGGACTGAGGTTGCTTCCAGCTCTTTGCTATTGTGAAGAGAGATTCAATAAACATGGCTGTGCATGTATCTCTGTGGTAGGATGAGTCTTATGGGTATACACCCAGGAGTGGTACGACTGGGTCAGGTGGTAGGCTCGTTTTGAGTCTTTTAAGGATTCTCCATGCTGCTTTCAATAGTGGTTGAACGAGTTTACCTTCCCACCAGCAGTGGATGAGTGTTCCCCTTTCCCCACAACCTCTCCAGCCTTTGGTATCATTTGTTTTATTGATACTAGCCAGTCTTATCAGAGTGAGATGATACTGATACTTAAAGTGGTTTTTATTTGCATTTCCTTAATTATTAGTGAGGTTGAACAATTTTTAAGATGTTTCTCAGCAACATTTACTTTCTCACTGGTGAAGTCTCTGATCAGCTCTTGACTCCATCTTTTAAGTGGGTCATTTGTTTTCTTACTTTTTTGAGTAGTTTATATATTCTGGAAGTTAATGCTCTGTCAGATGTATCAGCAATGAAGGTTTCCTCCCACTCTGTGGGTGTTCTCTTCACTTCACTGATTGTTTCTTTTGCTGTACAGAAGCTTTTGAGTTTAATGAGGTCCCACTTGTCAGTTGTTGTGGTGGTTTGAATGAGTGTCCCCCATAGGCTGTAAGTATTGAGACATTTGTCTCCAGTTGTTGGCACTGTTTTTGGAGGTCTTAGAAGGTGTGGCCATGCTGGGGGAAGTGTGTCACTGGGGGCAGGCTTAGTGAGTTTTAACAAGCCTCGTGGTCTCCAGTCTTTCTCTCTGCTGCCTGTGCTCATTGCGAGATGTGACCCTTGTTTTGCTGCTCCAGNGGTCTTAGAAGGTGTGGCCATGCTGGGGGAAGTGTGTCACTGGGGGCAGGCTTAGTGAGTTTTAACAAGCCTCGTGGTCTACAGTTGCTCTCTGTCTGCTTCCTGTGCTCTTTGCAAGATGTGACCCTTGGCTTGCTGCTCCAGCCGCTATGCCTCTCCAGCCGCCATGCCTCCCGCCACAATGGTCCCTGGAACCGTCAATCGTAAGCTCAAATAAACTCTTCCTTTTATAAGTTCCTTTGGTCATGGTGTTTTATCAAAGCAACAGAAAAGTGACTAATACAGTTCTTGACCTTATTTCCTGTGCAGCTGCTGCCTGATATAGAAAGTCTTTTCCTATGCCTATGTCTTGTAGGTTGCTGCCAACATTATCTTCTATCACCTTCAGAGATTTGAGGTTCACATTGAGGTCTTTGATCCATTTGGAGTTGATTTTTTCTACAGGGTGAGAGGTAGAGGTTTAATTTTATTCTTCTACAAGTGGTAATCCAGTTTTGTCAACACCATTTTCTGAAGATGTTGTCTTTCCTCCATTATGTCTTCTTGGGGCCTTTGTTAAATATGAGGTGACTGAAGTTGTATGTGCTCAAGTTTGGATGTTCATTTTTGTTCTATTGGTCTACAGGTCTATTATTGTGCAAGTACCAAGCTGTTTTTATGACTATAGCCCTGTAATATGCTTTGAAATCTGGTATAGTGATCCCCCATGTATTCTTTCCTTTGCTCTCAGGGTTGCTTTGGGTATTTGGGGTCTTTTGTTTTCCATATTAATTTAAGGATGTTTTCCAAGTCGGTGAAGAAACTATTAGGGATTTTAACTAGGATTGCATTGAATTTGTACATTAATTTGGGTAGAATGGTCATTTTTACTATATTAATATTTCAATCCATGAGCACGGGAGGTCTTTCCATCTTCTGATGTCTTCTTCGATTTCCTTCTTCAGGAGTTTAAATTTTTATTGTAGAGATCTTTGGTGCCTTTGGTTAGGTTTGTTTCTCAGTATCTTATTTTTTTGAGGCTAATGTGAGTATTGAAGTCTCCTTATATTCCTTCTTCAGTTACTTGTTGTTGGTGTAAAGAAAAGCTACTGATATTTCTAGTTTAATTTTGTATCCCACCACTTTACTAAAACTCTTAATCATTTCTAGGAGTTTTCTGTTGGCATTTTTATCATCCTTTAGGTAAACTATCATGTCATCAGCAGAAAGGAATAGCTTGACTTCCTGTTTTCCAATTAGTACACCTTTAATTTTCCTTTCTTGCCTTATTGCCCTAGCAACTATTTCAAGCACTGTATTAAAGAGTAGTGACAGGTGGTAGCCTTGTCATGTTCCTGCCTTTAAGGGGAATGCTTCTAATTTTTCTCCATTTAGGATGATGTTGGCTGTGGGTTTGTTGTATATGGCTTTATGTGGAGGAATGTTCCATCCTGTCCAATTCCCTCTAGAACTTTAAACATGAAGGGATGCTGGATTTTATAGAAGGCTTTTTCTGAGTCAATTGAGAGATGATCATGTGGTTTTTGTTTTCAGTCCATTTATGTGTTTTATGATATTTATAGATTTACCTATGTTGAACCATCCCTGCATCTCTGGTCTGAATCCAACTTGGTCGTGATGGATTTTTTTAATGTGGGTCTGTATGCGGTTTGCAAGTACTTTGTTGAGTATTTTTGTGTCTATGTTCAGTAATGAGTTAAGCCTATACTTTTCTTCTTTGGTTGTATCTTTGCCTGGTTTTAGTATTAGGGTAATGCTGGTTTCATAGAAGGAATTTGGGAGATTTCCCTCTGCTTGTGTCCTTCTGAATAGTTTGAGTAGTAAACATTGTAAGTCCTCTTTAAATGTTTTATAGAATTCGGCATGAAACCATCTGGGACTGGGCATTTTTTGGTTTGGAGGTTTTTTTATTACATTTTAAATTTCCTCAAATATTATGCATCTGTTTAAGCTGCCAATCTATTCTTGGTTAAGCTTTGGTGAATTCCAGGATTTCAGATATTCATCCATTTTTCTTAGGTTTTCAAATTTAGTACAGTATAGGTTTTTGAAGTATTCTCTTATGACTGTCTGGATCTTTTCACTGTCTGTTGTGATGTTTCCCTTTTCATCACAAATCTATTGATTTGGAGTTGTTCTTTCCTTTGATTAACTGGGCTATAGGATGGTCTACCTTGTTGATCCTTTCAAAGAACCAACTTTTGGATTCATTGATTCTTTATATTGTTTTCTTTGTTTCTATTCCATTGATTTCTGCTCTGATTTTTATTATTTCTTCATGTGTGTTGGGTTTGGGATTCATTTGTTGTTTCTGAAGTGTTTTTAGCTGCAGCGTTAGATCATTTACTCGTACTCTTTCAGTTTTTTTTTTTTTTTTCCTGTAGGGACTTAGGGCTATAAACTTCCCTCTTAGGACTACTTTTAAAGTTTCTCATAGGTTTTGTTGTGTTGTATTGTCATTCTCATTTAGTTCCAGGAATGCTTTTATTTCTTTCTTATTTCTCCCTTGACCCATTCATTATTCAGGAGTGTGTTGTTTAGTCTCCATGTGTTCTCGTAGATAGTAGGGCTTATCCTGGTGTTGATATTGAGCTTTATTGCAGTGTAGCCTGACAGAATGCATGAAATTATTTCAATCCTTTTGTATCTGTAGAGGTTTTCTCTGTGTCCCAGTATGTGGTCGATTTTGTAGAATGTTCCATGGGATGCTGAGTAGAAAGTATATTCTCTGGTGTTTGGTTGGAATATTCAGTAGATGTCTGTGAGATCCATTTGGTGTATTTTATTGTTCAGTTCAGATGTCTGTTTATTCTTTGTCCAGTAGATCTATCTAAAGGGCTCAGTGGGGTATTGACCTCCCCCACTATTAGCATGTCGAGATTAATCTGTGCCTTAAGATATTGCAGGATTTTGTTTATAAAGTTTGGTGTACCAGAGTGAAATCTTCATGGTTATTTGTTCCTTTGATAAGGATGCACTGGCCCTCTTTTGTCTTTTCTGATTAGTTTTGCTTTGAGGTCTATTTTGTCTGATATTAGAATGGCAACTCCTGTTTGCTTTTTGGTACCATTTGCTTGGAATATCTTTTTCCATCCTTTTATTTTAAGTTGGTGCCTGTCCTTGAGGGTGAGATGGGTTTCTTGTAGACAGCATATAGATAGATTCTGTTTCCTAATCCATTCTCCCAGACTATGTCTTTTTATTGGGGCGTTTGGACCATTAACATTTAAGGTTATTATTGAGAGATGTGTTTCTTCCTAGCACCTTATTTTCTGTTTGCATTCTTGGTCTAGGTTTGTATTTTCATAGTTATACTTTTATTAATTTCTCTCTCTAGCTGCTTGGGGATAGGTGTTCCTTTCCTCTGTCCTTTGAATTTCTTAGTATTTTCTGAAGGGTTGGTTTTGTGGATGTGCATTTTTTTCATCTTATGTCATGAAATATTTTCCTTTCTCCTTCTACTATAGTTGCCATTTTTGCTGGGTATAATAATCTGGGTTGGCATCTATGGTCATTTAATACTGGGGATATATTAGTCCACATTTCTGGCTTTTATACATTGCACTGAGAAGTCAGCTGTAATTCTGATTTGCATTCCTTTATTTGCAACTTTTCTCTTGTGGCTCTCAGTATCTTGTCTTTGTTTTGGACATCTAGTATTTTAACTATGATATGGCATGGGGAATTTCTTTTTGGATCTTGTCTATTTAGAGTTCTATGTGCTTCTTGTATTTGTATCAGTTTGTATTTTCTCAGTTTGGGGAAATTTTCTTCTATTATTCTGTTAAAGATCTGATCAATACTATTGTCTTGGGATTCTTCTCCTTCCTCTATTCCTATGTTGCAGAGGTTTGGTCTTTTCATAGTATCCCACATTTCCTGATTGTTCCACTCTTGTGTTTGTTTCTTTGCTTTTTGATTTTTCATAATCTCTATTTGAGTTTTCTAGTTTTTTCTTGTTATCTTACAGGTTTGATATTCTATTTTCTGCTCATCCAGTCTGCTTCTGAGGCTTTTTCCCATCCTTTCTTGTTGGTTGGATGAGTGTTCAATTTCCTTTTTCATTTCATCCTGTCATTTCTTTACTATTTACATGCCCTTTTGGAGCTTTTCATTCTTGTTGCTCCTTGTTTCACTTATCTATTTCCTTTTTCATTTCAGCATGGGATCTTTTCAGTGTTTCTGTTTCCTTCTGGAGTTTGTCATTCTTTCCCTCTAGTTCCTTCCTGAGTTTTTCATTCTCTCCCTTTAGTTCTCTGATTTGTTTTTTATAGTCTTTGATTTCTTTGGTTATATCTATGATTGTTCTTCTAAGATCTGTGCCCTGTGCTCCTTCCAACAAGAACTTGTCTTTTGGATCTTCTATAGGTTTGGTAGCCTCTGGCAGCAATTTATTATGTGTTTTTCCCATTTTTTTCTCTGTGTTTTTGGCATGTGGGTTTGTTTTATTATTTGTATTCTGAGGTGATTCTCAAGTGTTTCTTTGCTATGTTGAAGGCTTAATTTGCTTGTTTCCTACAGATACATTCATTGTCTTCTCCTTGGTTTATGGAGGGCTGGTTTTGCTCGGTTTCCAGTTTTCACTTTTGGTTATATATTGGGAGATTCAGCTAGCTCGTGCTTTTCTGGTCTGGAGGTTCTCCAGAAATCTAGAGGTAAAGGTAACAATCAGGTCACTTCCTTGCTGAGTGCGCACTTGCTTTATGCTCAGGTGTTGCTACAGCTGTTCTTAAAGGGATACTCTCGCTGTAGCTCAAGAGCATTGGGGGGAGCCTCTGGACCTGGTGGGTGTTCAACTGGCTGGATAATTCCACCCTGCCACTGTGCACGCTGAGCCAGGTATGGATGGCTGGCAGACAACAGGCCAGGCCTAGGGCTGTGATGGGCCCACCTGGTATTGTCCTCACCTATTCCCCAGGCAACTTGATACCTCCTCTCTCTGGACCTGTTGTGTCCTGGCTGGATGGATGACTCTGCCTCACTGCTGTGCATTCTGGGACTGGTGTGGCTGGCTGGAAGGCATAAGGTTGTGCCCAGGGAAGTTATGAGCCCACCTGTTGTTGTGCTTAACTATTCCCCATGTGCCATGATGCCAGAAAGAACTATAATGCATCTCTCAACTCTCACCATGTAAGCTTCCTCATAAAACAGATAGTGATTAGCTCAGAAAGCTACAATTGGGCAAAGTTCAGAGAGTAAGGGACTTCTGCCTGCTTATCCCTGAACAGGACACCTATGTATAAACTCTGACACTACAAGGAATAAAGTTTTCCAGACAGCTATGAAGTAACTTATATGAACTTACAGCAATGGTAAGAGTATGCACAAGACCCACGCAAGTTCAAGCCAGATAAAATACGGACACAGAATTGGGGAAGTGGCAAAGAAGGCCCTATACCTGAAGAAAGGAACTACTGACAACATAACTACTGAGAGAGGGAGAGTTTGTTTGCTTTAAGCATGTGGTGCTACATATATTAGTCAGGCTCCAGTGGATAGACACACACTGAGGGACACTTGGGGATATAAACTTGACTCAGTGAGCCATAATATGTCAGATGGATAGATAGATAGATAGATAGATAGATAGATAGATAGATGTGAAATCATGCTGGAGGGTGTATTAGTCACTTTTCTGTTGCTGTGATAAAATACCATGACCAAGGAACTTATAAAAGGAAGAGTTTATTTGAGCTTACGATTGATGGTTCCAGGGAATTAGAGTCCATTGTGGCAGGAGGCATGGTGGCTGGACCTGGAGCAGGAAGCCAAGGGTCACATCTCGCAAAGAGCACAGGAAACAGAGAGAAAGCAACTGTAGACCACAAGGCTTGTTAAATTCACTAAGCCTGCCCACAATAATGCACTTCTGCTAGCACAGCCACACCTTCTAAGACCTCCCAAAACAGTGCCACCAACTGGAGACAAATGTCTGAATACTTACAACCTATGGGGGACACTCACTCAAACCACCACATTCCACTCCCTGGTCCCCATAGGCTTCTGACCACATAAAATGCAAAATGCATTTGGTCCAACCTTAAAAGTCCTCATAGTCTTTACCAGTTTCAATGCCATTCAAAAGTCTACAGTCCAAGTCTCTTCTGAGACTCAGGCCAATCTCCTAAACTGTAAGCTCCTGTAAAATCAAAAGACAAATTACATACACCCAACATACAGTGGAACCAAATACACATTCCCATCCCAAAAGGGAGGAATAGAGACATAGTGAGGAAATACTGGACCAAAACAAGACCGAAAACCAGCAGGACAAACGCCAAGTCCTGTAGCTCCACATGCAACCTCTGGGACTTGACTTCCAAAGGACTTAGATGGCTCAGCTCTTCCAGCTTTGCTTGCAACATACATCTCTTTCTTAGGCTGGTACCACTCCCTGTATGCAGCTCTCCTTGGCAAATATCTCACAGGTCTGGCATCTCGAAAGTCTTCTTGGGGTCTCCGCTGCCAACCAGGCTTCACATTCACAGCTTCACGCAATGGCCTATCAGGGCCTTCTTTATTCAGGGACGCCCCTGCTGCACTCTGCCTGGCCTCTGTGGCTCTCTGAAACCGTGGAGGAAGAACTGATGACCCCTTCACTCTTGCAAACTTCATGCCTCTAAAGCCAGCACCACGTGAATGAAATTGCTGAATCTGGCTGCAAGTTCGGGATGGACTCTCTCCTACTTTAACCACATTTGCAATTTTTCTCTGCCCTGGACTTGTTGGAGGATTAGCTGGGTGTGGTCTTGCCCTGAAGGTACTGATTCTTTTGTTTACTTGTAAATCTCCAGGCCTCTCCTTAATCACTTTAGTCTCCTTATGAAAGGGAGCCTCTCCTTCACAAGCCTTGGCCACACCTTTAATCTTCCTAGTGTACTTTTCAGATCCAAACTGTACATTCTGCATTTCCTTCTGCCCCATTTGCTCTTTTTCACTGTAGATCTGTATAATATTCACCATTAAAAGCCACGCCACCATTTCTACATTAGGCTGTCTTGAAATATCCTCCGCCAAAGACATCAGTCCATTGCTTTTCAACTTAGCATCAGGCAAGCATTTGGGCTGTGGGCAAACTGCTGCCAGACTCTTTATCAAAATATCCCAGTTGCTGCCTAAGTCTTTATTTTCCTCTGGAACTACATTTTTTGCAGCAA
The DNA here is from genome assembly GCA_009823505.1 of Rhizomys pruinosus. Lineage (NCBI taxonomy): Eukaryota > Metazoa > Chordata > Mammalia > Rodentia > Spalacidae > Rhizomys > Rhizomys pruinosus. Next base: position 1,529,425 of record VZQC01011488.1, read on the forward strand.
TGCTTTCTTCCAGGCTTCCACTAGAATGGCCCCTTAAGCTCTGCTTACAGTAGTCAACAGCTTTTCTAGCCCAAAGTTCCAAAGTCTTCCACATTTCTCCAAACATCCACATGGTCAGGTTCTTCACAGCCATCACCCCACTTCTGGTACCAATTTACTGTATTGGTCAATTTTCTGTTGCTGTGATAAAATACAATGACCAAGGAACTTATAAAAGGAAGAGTTTATTTGAGCTTATGATTGACGGTTCCAGGGAATTAGAGGCCATTGTGGTGGGAGGCATGGCAGTTGGATCTGGAGTAGGAAGCTGAGGGTCACATCTCCATCTCGCAAAGAGCACAGGAAGCAGAGAGAGAGCAACTGTAGACCATGAGGCTTGTTAAACTCACTAAGCCTGCCCCCAGTAACATATCTCCCTCAGCATGGCCACACCTTCTAAGACCTCCAAAAACAGTGCCACCAACTGGAGACAAATGTCTGAATACTTACAGCCTATGGGGGACACTCATTCAAACCACCACAGAGGGTATAAGGAATAGATAGAGGATGGGCTCTAAATATGATCAAAATATGTGGTATGAAATTTGAAAACATTCAATAAAGAGAAACAATAATAATAGAGGTCATGAAATCATGGAGAGGGTTGTAATGTTAGTGCAGAAGTATGGAAGAGAGTCTGAATATGAAAAAATACATTACATGAAATTCTCAGACTAAATAAAAATATATTTGCTTTATTCATTTTTATTTTATGTGTATATGTTGTGTATGCATATATGTAAGAATTCTTGTGCATGAAATGTGCACCTAGACTAAAAGAATTTTCTGTCTCCTGGAACTGGATTTATGGATGGTTGTTATTGTGCCATGTATGTGCTGGGAAGCACAAGTGTCCTCTGAAAGAAAAGCCAGTGTTCTTAATTGTTGAGGTAACTCTGCAGTCCAGAATGGACATTCATTTGATACTCATTACAAAGAGCACCTAAAATTAAATTAAAACTACATATCTCTTCATGCTTCAAAAAGGAGAGCCTGGTCCTCCAAGACCTGACTTTGTCCTCTCATGGATGGAACTGGTAAATGAAAAGCCGAAAGGAGCCAGAGGCCTCCTCCAAAGACCTGAGTGACCCCTAGGAATGAGATCTTCAACTGACCTTAAGAAAACAAACCTTGGTTAAACTGGGCTAACTGTATAGACTTAAATATCCCCAAAGGAAAGTATTACCAAAAGACGAGTAATCATTATAGTTCCTTTAAAGTCTGAGAGATTGTGCATCCAAACATTAAAGCCATATGAGATCTATTGTTGTCAAATAATAAAATTTCCTCTTTCTATTTTGCAACAGTTTGGGAAACTCACACGGTGAATATCAGAATGTCTGCAAAGCAGAACTTGAGTTCAGACACCATGGCCATATGAATAAAAAGGAGAAACCCAATAAATGGATGCTTTAGAACCCCTCATTAAGAAGTTCTAATGGACTTTTAAGTTGGACATTTAATTCACTCTGTTCATATTTCTCCTGGTTCCCTGCTTAGAAAATGTACCTAAGTACTTTGCCTTCACTTCTCCTTCACAGGCACCAGTCAAGTACTTTGTTCTCTCTATAGTTATACTTTTGGGAATCTTTTACATAGTCCCACTGAGCATCCCATGCCTCTTTTCAGCATGGAAGAAGTCAGAGCAGCTTTCTCTTGGTAATTGGGGTCACCTCCTCAGAGGGTAATGTGATAAAAATAGGAGCTAAAAATTGGCTAGGCAGTTTAGTGTCAAGACCCCCCCCAAAGATCCAGTTTCTTTCTCAGCAGAGAGATGAAGACTTCCTGGATCTGCCAGTAAACAAATCCATGTGGTTCCTCTGACTGGTGGCCCCTGCATCCTTAACTCACTTGTCAGATTTATTAACCAGTGGGTAAATTCTATGAAACTCATGGTTCTAAGGATCCAATACACCCCATCCCTGGCAGAGATCATTCCAACTTGGAAACATCAACTGTGGTTGACTATTATAAACTTCCTTCGAGGATTTGAAGACCTCACAATGGGAGGGGGAAATGAGATAGAGGATTATTGAAATAGAGGATTATAAAAACTCAGGGATACTGTTCTCAAACACCATTAAGCAATTTTCCCTTAGGAATGACTTGTTTGCTTGCTTCACATGTTTGCCCTTGATTGGTTAACTTTAACTCTGGTGTTAAACTCTGATTGGCTGGTGAAATTAATTGGTAACTTTAATTGTGTTGCTAAACTCTGATTGGCTTTTGCAACCCATAACTCATGGACACATTCCTCCCAAGTTGAGTGTGGCCCTGGCATCGTAATTAAATTAAACCCTTCTTTAAAATATATAAAAAGTACATATCAAATCTCTACAAAGAATATATATATANATATATATATATATATATATATAGCAAACTGGCTCAGGTAGGCTGGGAAACCATGGGGGACCTGCATACCAGCACCAGAGGCATGCATCGGGGACCAGGTGGGACACCACACCCCACCTCCCACGTGATTAGCATGAGCGGAGTCACCCAGCAACACTAACCTAGCTGGCCAGGAGCCCAGCAGATGCTTATATGGGTGGGGAAACCTGGGAAGACGAGCACACCAGCACCAGAGGTGTGCCTCATTGTCCAGGTGGGATGCCATGCCATGCCCTGCCTCCCTAGTGAATAGGGTAGGCAGAGGAGCTTGGCACATGCTCAGGGGGCCAATGCAAGGGCCAAGGGGACAAATCCCCCCCACCAACTAGTGGTGCAGAGCATCCAGTAAGCTGGTAAAGTTATGGTGCAGATGATCTAGTGGGTTACACAGCCAACATAGAGGAACTGAATGGCAGGAAGCACACTGAGTGACCAACCAATCCTCCATAATAACATTTGAGATTAGCACCAGAATCCAAATAAAAAAATTATCCCACATGCCAAAGCCAAAATGAAAGAATAACAGTATGGGAAAAGCCCATAATAAAGCTGCCTGATCTCGACTAGTACTATAGAAGATCCCTACAATGAAATCCCTCTGGAAGGAAACCAAGAGATGGACCTTAGAAGAACAGTCATAGACATATTCAAAGAAATCAAAGAATATAAATAACAAATCAGAGAAGGGGAGAAAATGAAATACTCAGAAGGATCTAGAAGGAAAGAATGATAAACTCTGGACACAAGTAGAGGAAGAGAATGACAAATTCTGAAAAGAACTAGAGAAGACAAACACAAACTACAAAAACAACTACAGGGAGAAAATGAGTAGCTCCTGAAAGAAGTGGAAACACTGAAAAGATCCCAGGCTGAAATGAAAAAAGTAACTGACCAGAGAAACAAGGAGCTACAAGCAGAGAATGACAAGCTCCAAAAGGAAGTGGAAATACTGAAGAAATCACAGGAAGAAGTGAAAAAAGAAATGGAACATTTATCCAATGAACAGGAAAGGATAGGAGAAAGCTTCAGAAGCAGAATGGATGAAGCAGAAAGTAGAGTATCTGACCTTCAGGATAACATAGAACAACTAAAATGCTCAAGCGAAGATTATGAAATATTAAAAAAAAAACACAAGAGTGGAATAAGCTGGAAATGTGGGATACTATGAAAAGACCAAATCTCTGTATCATAGGAATAGAGGAAGGAGAAGAATCCTAAGACAGTGGTATGGGTCAGATTGTCAACAGGATAATAGAAGAAAATTTCCCCAAACTGAAAAAAGACCAGCCTATACAAATACAAGAAGCACATAGCACATCAAATAGACAAGACCAGAAAAGAAATTCCCCACACCATATCATAGTGAAAACGCTAGATGTTCAAAACAAAGACAAAATACTGAAAGCCACAAGTGAAAAACAACAAATTACATATAAGGGGAAACCCATCAGAATGACATCTGACTTCTCAGTGTAAACTATGAAAGCCAGAAGAACATGGACAATATATTCCCAGTGCTAAACAATATTAGATGCCAAACCAGATTACTCTACCCAGCAAAAATGTCAATTATAGTTGAAGGAGAAAGAAAAATATTTGAAGACATAAACAGAATACAATAATATATGTCAAAACAACCAACATTTTAGAAAATACCAGAAGCAATTCAAAGAACAGAGGAAAGGACTAACTATCCCCAAGCAACTAAAGAGAGAAACTAATAAAAGCATAACAGCATAAAAACGAATTTACACCAAGAATGCAAACAAAGAATAAGTTAAAAGGAAGCAATACACATCTCTCAATAATAACCTTAAATACTAATGATCTAAACTCCCCAATCAAAAGACATAGACTGGGAGAATGGATTAGGAAACAGAATTCATCTATATATTGTCTACAAGAAACCCATCTCGCCCTCAAGGAAAGACACTAACTTAAAAGTGAAAGGATGTAAAAAGATATCCCAAGCAAATGGTACCAAATGCAAGCAGGAGTTGCTATTCTAATATCAGACAAATTAGACTTCAAAGTAAAACTAATCAGAAAAGACAAAGAGGGCCACTACATCCTTATCAAAGGAAAAATTTGCCATGAATATTTCACAATCATGATTCTATATCTATATCTATATCTTTATCTATATCTTTATCTATATCTATCTATCTATATCTATATCTATATCTATATATCTATATCTATCTATCTATCTATCTATCTATATACACACAGATATATAAGCACCAAACACCAGTGCACCAAACTTTATAAACACAATTCTACAGGACCTCAAGGCACAAATTGATCCTAGCACACTGATAGTGGGGGATTTAAATACCCAACTGAGCCCATTAGATAGGTCGACTGGACAAAGAATAAGCAGAGAGACATCTGAACTGAACAATACAACACAATAAATGGACCTATCAGATATCTACTGAATATTCCACCCAAATACCAGAGAATATACTTTCTACTCAGCACCCCATGGAACATTCTCCAAAATCAACCAAATACTGGGACACAGAAAATACCTCTACAAATACAAAAGCATTTAAATAATTTCATGCATTTCTATCAGACCACAGTGCAATAAAGTTCAATATTAACACCAGAATAACCCAACTAGCTACAAGAACACATGGAGCCTAAACAGCCCAATCATGAATAAAGAATGGTCAGGGAAGAAACAAAGAATGAAATAAAAGTATTCATGGAACTGAATGAAAAAGAAAACACAACACAACAAAACCTGTGGCATAGTTTAAAAGCAGTCCTAAGAGGGAAATTTATAGCCCTAATTGCCCACATTACAAAAACAGAAAGGGAAAAATGATCTAACATTGCAGCTAAAAACACTTGAGAGATGACCACAAATGAACCCTAAACCCAACAGACAGGAAGGAATACCAAAATCAGAGCAGAAATCAATGAAATGGAAACAAAAAAAAAATCAATGAATCCAAAAGCTGGTTCTTTGAAAAGATAAACAAAATAGACAGACCTCTAGCCCAGTTAACCAAAAGAAAGAGCAACTCCAAATTTATAGTATTCATGATGAAAAGGGAAACATCCCAACAGAAGATAAAGAAAAGATCCAGACAATCATATGAGAACGCTTCAAAAACCTATACTCTATTAAGTTTGAAAACCTAAGACAAATATATGAATATCTGAAATCCTGGGAACCAAAGCTTAATCAAGAAGAGATTGACAGTTTAAACAGACCCACAACATTTGAGGAAATTGAAGACATAATAAAAACTTCCCAACTGAAAAAGGCCCAGGCGCAAATGGTTTCACAGCAGAATTCCATAAAACATTTAAAGAGGTCTTACAACCATTACTACTCAAACTATTCAGAAGGATACTAACAGAGGGCAATCTTCCAAACTCCTTATATGTAGCCAGCATCACTCTAATACCAAACCCAGGCAAAGACACAGCCAAAGAATAAAAATATAGACCCATCTCATTAATGAACACAGATGCAAAAATTCTCAACAAAATACTTGCAAATCACATACAGACCCACAAAAAGATCACCCATCATGACCAAGTTGGACTCATAACAGAGATGCTGGATTGTTCAACATGCATAAATCAATAAATATCATAAAACACATAAATGGACTGAAAGACAATAACCACAGGATCATCTCAATTGATGCAGAGAGCCTGACAAGATCCAGCATCCCTTCATGTTTAAAGTTCTGGGAAGGTATTGGACTGAAGGCAAAATTCCTAAATATAATAAAATCCATACACAACAAACCCACAGCCAACATCATCCTAAATGGAGAAAAACTAGAAGTATTCCCCTTAAAGGTGGGAACCCATCAAGGGTGACCCCTATAGCCACTCCTCTTCAATACAGTGTGTGAAACACTTGCTAGGAGAATAAGGTAAGAATAGGAAATTAAAAGAGTATGAATTGGAAAAGAAGAAATCAAGGTATTCCTGCTTGCAGGTGGTATGATAGTTTACATGAGGGATGCTACAAACTACCAGAAAACTAGAAACAATTAAGAGTTTCAGTAAAGTGGCAGGATACAAATGTAACCTAGAAAAATCAGTAGCCTTTCTTTACACCAATGACAAGCAACTGAAGAAGGAATATAAGGAGACTTTCCCACTCACAATAGCCTCATAAAACAAATAATAAAATACCTGGGGACAAACCTAACCAAAGACACCAAAGACCTCTACAACAAACCCCTGAAGAAGGAGACTGAAGAAGACATCAGAAGATGGAGAAACCTCCCATGCTCATGGATTGGAATAATTAATATAGTAAAAATTTCCATTCTACATACAGATTCAATGCAATACCAATTAAATCCCTGAGGAGTTTCTTCAGAGACTTGGAGGAAAATCCTTAAATTCATACGGAAAATCAAAAGACCCCCGAAAATGCAATATGGGGGGTCACCTTACCAGACTTCAAGATATACTACATGGCTATAATCATATAGACAGCCTTGTACTGGCACAAAAACAGCCCCAAAGAGAAATGGAACAAAATTGAAGATCCAATCTTGAGCTCATACAGGTTCAGCCACCTCATATTCAATAAAGGGGCCAAAAAAGCTCATTGGAAGAAAGATAGCATCTTCTGCAAATGGTGCCAGCAAAACTGGATCACCATATGTAGAACAAAATTAAACCCCTATTTCTCATCCTGTACAATAATCAACTCCATGTGGATCAAAGACCTCAACATGAAATCTGAAACTCTGAAGGTGATAGATGAAAAAGCTGGCAGCAACCTACAAACACAGGCATAGGAAGAAACTTTCTAAATCATACACCAGCTGCATAGGAAATAAGGTCAACAATTGACAAGTGGGACCTCATTAAACTCAAAAGCTTCCATACAGCAAAAGAAACAATCAGGTAAGTGAAGAGAAAACTCACAGAGTGCGAGGAAACCTTCACCAGAGACACAACTGACAGAGCATTAACTCCCAGAATATATAAACTCCTCAAAAAACAAAGAAGTAAAAAATCAAATGACTCTCTCAAATGGAATAAAGAGCTGAACAGATATTTCACCAGTGAGGAATTAAAGATGGCTGAGAAACATCTTAAAAAGTGTTCAACATCATTAATAATTAAGGAAATGCAAATTACAACCACTCTAAGATATCATTTCACTTTGATAATGCTAGCTAAATTCAAGAAAACAAAAGACACCAAATGCTGGAGTGGTTGTGGGGAAAGGGCAACACTTATGTTGCCTGGTGGGAATGTAAACTCATAAAACCACTGTGGAAAGCAGTGTGGAGAACGCTTAAAAGACTCAAGATGAGCCCACAACCTGACCAAGCCATACCACTCCTGGGTATATACCCATAACAGTCATCCAACTACAAAGATACATGCACATCTATGTTTATTGCAGACCTCTTCACAATTTCCAAGAGCTGGAAGCAACCTAAATGCCCCTCAACTGACAAGGGTATAAAAAAATGTGGTCCATCTACACAATGGAGTTCTATGGAGTGGTAAAGAAATATGGCATCATGAACTTTGCAGGTAAATGGAAAGAGCTTGAAGCCTTTATAGTAAGTGAAGTAACACAGGCCCCCCAAAAAATTGGGGAATGGTTTCCCTCATTTGTTGGTGCTAGTACTATATCTCCCAATTGAAAGGCAAGCTGAACAACATTATTGTTATATTTCTTTCTATCCGAAAGCAACTGTGATGATATTATATGACTCTCTTAATGAGCCCTAGAATGAACTTACCACTTACTTTGTGACATGGTAATTAATGTATAAGGGCAGAAGTTATATATTCATATTTTAGAGTAATATAAATTTAAAGGGAAAATATGAACTCCTAAACGTAAAAAAGATATGTGTACCTTTCACTGACTGAATTTAAAGACATTTAGACCTTTTTTTTTTAACTATTTGGCTTCTCCAGTTAGATTTTGTCACTATTAATAATAGTGTTAAGTACTCCAGAATGCTGGACTTTGGAATAAAGGCTTGTATAAATTTCTAGGGAAAAAAAGCAAACCACATGTTTAACTGAAATTTTGTAGCATTTCATCGATGTTCCTTTCTCATTCACTCCAGTCTCTGATATTTGTAATTCTATTCTCCTTCTGTAACTTTAACAGTTTTGGAGTCCACACATATGTCAGTTGTTCTGTCATTGTTCTCTCTGAGCCTGGCTTATAATGCATTTAGTTGTTTAATTTAAACATTCCAAACTATAACTATAAATGTAAATATCACACCGTTTCTTGTAAATCGATATATTTACCATTTTTCAATAACAATTTTAAATTAAAACACAAAGGAGGAAAAAACACAATTAACAAAGACCAAAGGACTCCAATTTCATTCCTAATCCGAGAAATGCAAATGAAATTAAAAAATGAAAATTTCTTTATCAGGGGGTAAAAATATAATTCATGAATTAACATATCATCCAAACATATGTGTCTATGCCAAAGTAACCTACCATAACTATTAGTGCTGCTTAAATACCTATATATCTAATTGCTTGTGCTTCATTAGTAGGATCGAAAGGTTACTCCTGAACAAACTGTCAGCCCATGAAAGGAAACAGCCAGAATTGACCAGAATCCAAGTCAACAGCTCCAGAGAGAGAGGACAGTTTTACTTCTCATCCACCTGTGCCCCTTTTCTAAGCCTAGGGAACAATCTGCGGAAGAGGGGGCGTGGTAGAATGTAAAGGCTGCGATTGGGGTGAACGGTGAAACTACAGCGATGTAGTCTGGACACTCATTTGATCAACTTGATTGAACAAACAACCTGTCAACCTCCACTGAATGGTGGGACTGTGGGGGTTTGGGCACAACAGTCTATAGATTGGTTTTGCACGAAGGATGCTTATACTCATGGATTATCACTTATAGCTAAAAAA
>VZQC01011488.1:1541588-1568930 GCA_009823505.1 Rhizomys pruinosus
AGGACAGTTATGGCAGAATGCATGATCTGGGATGGGGTGGGGGTGGGGGGGAGGGAAAGGGAAATAAGCCTGAACTGAATTGGAAAAATGTATGAAATGCAAAAAGCATCAATAAAAATTAATAAAAAAAAAAAAAAGAAGCAAATGAAAGGCTGGAGAGATGGCTCAGTAGTTAGGAGCACTGGTTGTCCTTGCACAGGACCCAGATTCAATTCCCAGCCCCGCAGCTAACTGTAACTCCAGTTCTAAGAAAATGCAGCCATCACTTCTGACCTCCATGGGCCTTGTACAACATGGGTGCATTCACATACATGTAGGTAATACTCTCATACAAATAAAAACTTAAAAATCATATGGGGATAGCTTGCGAAATTATCACTGTCTTCAGAATTATTTCAGCTTCTACTGATCATATAAGTCTTCTCTCAGAAAACAAGATCTGTGTGTGAACCAGTTTCTTGAATATACAAATGCTTTGAATTATTAAATATGAAAATATAAAATTCAGGACTGGGGATATAGCTGCAGGTTAGAGTGCTTCTTGCATAACATGTACAAGGCCCTTCATTCAACCCCTAATACTGTAAAACAAAAGTATAAATAAATTTAGGTATAAAGATAGTAATAGGAGCAAAAAAGCAAGTGTCAGAAAACTAAAAGGATACTTAGAAAATGATAGAAGAAAAAGTTGTGGAGATTTCACACAATTTAGATCAAGCAGAGAAAAAAAGAAATAAGAAACAGTGTTAGTGTATGAGATTGGTTACTGTCAAGCATTTTAAAAGATTAGGAAATAAGGTCAACAATTGACAAGTGGCACCTTATTAAACTCAAAAGTTTTTGTATAGCAAAAGAAACAATCAGGGAAGTAAAGAGAAAAGCCACAGAGTGGGAGGAAACCTTCACTGCTGATTCATCTGACAGAGCATTAACTTCCAGAATATATAACTTACTCAAAAAACAAAGGAGTATGAAAACAAATAACTCACTCAAAAAGATGGAGTAAAGAGCTGAGCAGAGAATTCACAAGCGAGGAAATGGAGATGACTGAGAAACATCTTAAAAAGTATTCAACATTAGCCGGGTGTGGTGGCGCACGCCTTTAACCCTAGCACTTGTGAGGCAGAGGCAGGCAGAACTTTGTGAGTTCAAGGCCAGCCTGTTCTACAGCCAGAATTGACCAGAGACCAAGACAACAGCTCCAGAGAAAGTAGACTGTTTTGCTTCTCATCCACCTGTGCCCCTTTTCTAAACCTAGGGAACAATCTGCGGAAGAGGGGGCGTGGTAGAATGTAAGGGCTGTGATTGGGGTGAAAGGTGAAACTACAACAATATAGTCTGGACACTCATTTAATCAACTTGAATGAACATACAAGCCCCCCCCTGCTGGATGGTCGACCCATGAGCTGTGTGGGTTTGGGCACAACTGCTTGCAAATTGGTTTTACATGAAGGATGCTTGTACTCATAAATTATCACTTATTGTTAAAAAAATGAAAAAAAAAACAGAGAAAGATACAGGAAAGTTACGGCAGAATGCATGATCTGGGATGGGCTGGGGTGGGGTGGGGGGAAGGGAAATGGATATATGCCTGAACTGAATTGGAAAATGATGTATGAAATACACAAAGCATCAATAAAAAATGAAAAAATAAATAAATATTTTTAAAAAAGAAAAAAAGAAGACACACACACACACACACACACACACACACACGGAGAGAGAGAAAGAGATATCCCAAGGCCAATAGTTAAGCAACAGATGCATGAAGATTCAAATTCTTCAGTGAGAAGTCTAATATGAATTTGTTTGTAGCTTCTTTTTAAGTATAAGTTTCATGCTTCATCTATGCATTTGTTCTCATATGTGACTAATGTGTCTAAATGTGTTTCTACTAAAATCATTGTTCATTATAGGACATTTGACAACACTTGCACTTAGTTTTGTTTCTCTTTTGGGAAGATAATTTATGAGGTTTATGACCATGAAAATATCTAACTCCTCATCTTAACCCAAACTCTACATTATTACATAGCAGGAGTAAACAGGAAGGATTTATTTTAGAGACCATGTATCATGTAACATAGGCTGGCCCTGAAATCACTAGATAGCCAAGAAATAGCCTTGAACTGTTGTCTTGTTCCTCCACCTCTGAATGCTGGTATATCATGTGTGCTCTCTACCAATGCCTGGTTGATATCGGGGGATTAAATCCATTGTTTCATGCATGCTGACACTGTACCAGCTGAGCTCCCACCAAGGATTTTGTAGTTTCAAAGAAGTCGTATAAGTAGTAGGCTTTCTTGCTTTGAGAATTTTGAGGGTGGCATGTGAAATTTAAGATATAGTATTTGGGTGTGTCTGCTATAAGACCCCACTATGAATCTGTCCTGGGTTCTCTCATTAAAGTCTTTCATTCATTACATAGCTTTTTCTGTCTTTCCATTTCTGAACCTACAGCAAGAAGCTCTGGATGGGCTGACTAGACCTCAATGGATGAGCTTGCACTGAGGAATATATAGGGGCACTAATTTGACACAGTGGGCCATCCCATAAATAAAGTGTATGGATTCCCATGGGGGGTCTGTGGGAGGGTGCCAGTGGGGAAGGGGCATAAAGGGAACTAAGAATGATTGAGATGTTCTGTATGAAAGACACAAAAATTCAATTAAGAAAATACTTATTGACTATTCATGCTTCTTCCTTTAAGAACTGCCTATTCAGGGCTGGAGAGATGGTCAGTGGTTAAAAGCACCAACTGCTCTTGCAGAGGACCCGAGTTCAATTCCCAGCACCCACATGGCAGCTAAGAATTGTCTTTAACTCCAGTTCCAGAGGAATCTGATGCCCTCTTCTGACCTCCGTGGCATTGCAGGACATGGGTGCACCAACCTACATGCAGACAGTACACTCATACACATCAAAAATAATAAATTAAAAAAAGAACTGCTTGCTCATTTCCTTTGCCCATTTATTGATTTTAGTGATTTGGTGGCTTGGTGCTTCATATTTTTATATCATATATATATAATATATATATCATATATATATTATTAATCTGTCACACATATAGTTGGCAATTCTTTTTTCTATTCTGTAGGACGTCTCTTTACTCTGTTATTTCCTTTGTTGTGCAGGAGTCTTAATTTTATCCAAGTTCATTTGTCAATATTCAAATTATGCCTTGTTATTGGAGTCCTTTCAGGATATCTTGCTTCTCCCTATATCTTGGGGTATTTTGCCCATTTGTCCAGTAGTGGTTTCAGTGTTTCCCATCTGAGATTAAGGTTTCTGATAACTTTGAACTGACATTTATACATGAATGAGATATGAATTAATTTTCAATTTTCTATGTATGGATATCCACTTTTCCCAGAACTATTTACTGAAGAGGCTATAATACTTTTGTCAAAGACTAGAAGTTTATGGTTGGATGGGTTTACTTCTAGATCCTTTATTCTATTTCATTAGTTTATTTGGTAGAATTGAGTTTGATAAGATATAACTGTAACATAATTTTCACAAACAAGCTTGAAATTGATTCTCTGCTCTCTTGCTGAGACTCAATTTTCCTATCTCATTATATTATCCAAGGTAAGCTTGGTATGAAACTCTAATAAGCAAGTTAAAAATTTTAGTGTTCCTAAAAGTTACCTTAATCTCATTGATTCATATAAAACAAGAAGTCAAATTCTGAAACTTTACAGAAAGAATTAGGGACCTCAAACTTCAAATAACAAAGGTTTATTTCTTATTTGCAGTATGTGTAAGTTCTGGGGATTCTGTGGACTTTGGACATTCATTTCCATTAGGGTCCTGAAATTTAGATATTACTCATTACTGGGGTTTGAGAAGATAATAATAGCAAAGCATGGAATGGCTGTAAAGCTTCCACTGGGCATTGACACATCCACTTGTATTTTTTTTAATGCAAGTTATTTATTCATTGGTTGATTCAGCATTTCAGCAAAGATTATTTCATAAATGTTATATAACACATATTCTTCATTTTTAAAAATTTGTTTGTATTTCTTTTCAGTTTATGAGTGTTTTGCCTGACATGTTTGTGAGTACACTCACGGTATTCAGTGCCTATAAAGCCCCAAAGAGGTCATCAGATTTCCAGGAACTGGACATCCAAATGGTTGGTTGTATTATGTGGATGCTGGGAACCAAACCCAGGGTCCACTGCAACAACAACCACTGAGCCATCTCTCAAGGGCTGAAACAAGCCTATGACAATACCAAACTTTGTATAGTATAGAAACATAAATTTTTCATATGCCAAGGAGACAGGATTTAACCATTTGACATCAACCATGCTGAACTACTTTTTTTTTTTTGGTCTTTTTGAGACAGGGTCTCCCTGTAGCCCCAGCTGTCCTGGAACTCACTCTGTAGACCAGGTTAACCTTGAACTCACAAAGATCTGCTTGCCACTGCACTGAACTACTTTTATAGGAGACTAAGGAATACCAAATGTGATAATGGAAAACAGCAGGCCTTAGTAAGTTGAAAATAGCTTCAGTATGTGAGAGATACTTTAATTACATGGGACAAGTCCTTTACCTTATCACATGCCTGTACTCCACTATAAATATCAAATTTCAAGTCAGTGACCCCCTAAAAAGTTCCAAAACAATTGAAACAGTGATACAGACACAATGGGAAGCATAATTTTTCTTAGTTCTTATTTTCTTATTGATGTTAAAAACATCTGTGGCACAATATGTAAAGTTATTTTCTGTTCCTATATCTTCACTCTAAAAATGAAGCAAAGATTATTTTGCATAGAAATGTGGAGTGAAATTGATAAAACATTTGATTGTGTTTTAGATATATACTTCAAAGTAAATGGCAACAGCTTCTTTCAGATTTCCTCCATTTTCCCTCAGAATCTAAATCTCCCTCTTTCTAATAATCCAACAATCTACCAGCTCTCTAAGGCTTAGAAATCCTAAAAGCCTTTTCATAGGTGAGAGGAAGAATCTGCACATTTAAATGGCCACATGGGACATAAAGCAGAATGATCTTTTTTTATCATTATTATTTTTTATTTTTAAGTTTTTATTTATTTTTTTAATTTTTTTTATTGATGCTTTGTGTATTTCATGCATCATTTTCCAATTCAGTTCAGGCATATATCCCCTTCCCTTCCCCCCACCCCACCCCTATCCATCCCAGATCATGCATTCTGCCGTAACTTTTCTGCATCTTTCTCTGTTTTTCTGTTTTGTTTTGTTTTGTTTTCATTTTTTTAACAATAAGTGATAATTTGTGAGTACAAGCATCCTTCATGTAAAACCAATTTGCAAGCAGTTGTGCCCAAACCCACACAGCTCATGGGTCCCACCATCCAGCAGGGGGGGCTTGTATGTTTAATCAAGTTGATCAAATGAGTGTCCAGTCTATATTGTTGTAGTTTCACCATTAACCCCAATCGCAGCCCTTACATTCTACCATGCCCCCTCTNACATCCACTGTATTTTTTTTAATTGCAAGTTATTTTATTCATTGGTTGATTCAGCATTTCAGCAACGATTTATTTTCATTAAATGTTTATATACACAACACACTATTCTTTCATTTTAAAAATTTGTTTGTATTTCTTTTCAGTTTATGAGTGTTTTGCCTGACATGTTTGTGAGTACACTCACTGTATTCAGTCCTTATAAAGCCCAAAGAGGTCATCAGATCCCCACAAACTGGAGATACAGATGGCTATTAGCTACAAAGTGGGTGCTGGGAATCAAAAAAACCCAGTCCTCTGCAAGAAAAACCAGTGCCCTTAACCACTGAGGCATCTCTCAAGGGCTGCAACAAGGGCCTATGACAATACCAAACTTTGTATAGTTATAGAAAATAAATTTTCATATGCCCGAGGAGACCGGGATTTAAATTGACATAACCATGCTGACACCTACTTTTTTTTTTTTGGTTTTTTTGAGACCGGGCCTCCGTGCCCCAGCTGTCTGGAACTCATCTGTAGACCAGGGTTAACTTGAACTCACAAAGATCTGCTTGCCACGGCCACTGAACTACTTTTCTGGAGGAGACTAAGGAATACCAAATGTGATAATGGGACACCCGCCGACAGAGCGACATTACGCCGTGACAACCACTACTGTAGCCCTCCCACCTCCCCGTCATTCTTGTGAGAGATTCCCTTAAATTCCCTACTGTTGACACGTCCTTTAATTCTCACATGCCCTGTACTCACTATAAATATACCTTACTAATACAAACCGTCCAGGGACCCCCCTAAAAACGTTCCCACAACTAATGCCCCCGTTGATTACAGACCACATGTGGAGCCAATTTTTCTTAGTCTTATTTTCCTTATTGATGCGTCTCACAAACAACTCATCCCTGCCCCCTCGGCAAAATATGTAAAGCTTTAAGTTCTTTCCTATTTATCCCTTCATCAAAAAATGACCAAAGACACTCCGCGGCATTAGAAAGAAAGAAATGTGGAGTGAAATTGATAAAACATTTGATTGTGTTTTAGATATATACTTCAAAGTAAATGGCAACAGCTTCTTTCAGATTTCCTCCATTTTCCCTCAGAATCTAAATCTCCCTCTTTCTAATAATCCAACAATCTACCAGCTCTCTAAGGCTTAGAAATCCTAAAAGCCTTTTCATAGGTGAGAGGAAGAATCTGCACATTTAAATGGCCACATGGGACATAAAGCAGAATGATCTGTTTTATTTATTATATTTGTATTTTTAAGTTTTTATTTATTTTTTTAATTTTTTTTTGATGGTTTGTGTATTTCACTTGGCATACATCTTTCCAATTCAGTTCAGGCATATATCCCCGTCACTTCCCCCACCCCACCCCTTATCATCCCAGATCATGCTTCTGCCGTAACTCTTCTGCCATCTCTCTGTTTTTCTGTTTTGTTTTGTTTTGTTTTCATTTTTTTAACAATAAGTGATAATTTGTGAGTACAAGCCTTCCTTCATGTTAAAACCAATTTGCAAGCAGTTGTGCCCAAACCCACACAAGTCATGGGTCCCACCATCAGCAGGGGGGGCTTGTATGTTTAATTAAGTTGATCAAATGAGTGTCCAGTTTATTTTGTTGTAGTTTCACCCTTAACCCCAATCGCCGCCCTTACATTCTACATGCCCCCTCTTCGCCAGGATTGTTCCCTCGGCTTAGAAAAAGGGCAAGGTGGATGAGAAGCAAACCAGTCTACTTTTTCTGGAGCTGATGTCTTGTCTCTAGTTCCATTCTGGCTTTTTTCTTTTCTATGGACTGCCCAGCTTGTCCAGCACAACCTTTGACCTACTAATGACGCACATTTGAGTTTAGATATATAGGTTATTTAAACAGTACTAATACTAATCCTTCGATCCTACTAATGAAGGACACACCATTAGATATATAGGTATTTTTATACAGTACTAATTGTTATGTAGGTTACTTTGGTATAGACACAGATGTTGGATGATATGTTAATCATGAATTACATTTCTTTCTGTTAAGTATGTCAGGGTCTTCGTTTTTTTGTTTATAACAATCTCCTAAACCATTGAGGCTGTAAGATTGTGTGCATCCAGCGTGGGTTATTCCCCCAATGGAGTAGGCTAAGCCAATTAGATTTGGGATAACAGACATATGGCTGCCACTTTAAAAAGAAGGGCATTCTTGACAGTCCATTAGGCCAGTGTGATTTAGCCCCTGTGGTGGTTTGAATAATCAATGAGTGTCCTCAATAGGCTTTAAGTATTTAAAACATTTTGTCTCCAGTTGGTGACACTGTTCTTGGAGGTCTTATGAAGGTTGTGGACCTGCTGGAGGAAATATGTAAGTGGGGGCGGGGGGCATAGTGAGTTTAACAAGCCTTGAGGTTCTCCGGTTCTCTCTCTCTCTGCTTCCCTGTTGCTCATTGTTGAGACCTGTGACTCTCAGCTTTCTGCTCCAGCCCAAGCCACCATGCCTCCCACCCCACAATGGACTCTTATCCCCTGGAACCTTAATCGTAAAGCTCAAATTAACTCTTCCTTTCCTAAGTTCCCTTGTCATGGTTGGAATTATCACAGCAACAGAAAATTGCCTAATATTACCCCCCCAAAAAAAGTGACACCTGATCATTTAGCTTCATTTGCTGAGATAGACATTGTTGTGGATTATAAGGTTTGCCTCTGGGTAGGATTGCTGAAAGGTGTTCTTCATTGGTAGCTTACATAGTATCTCCTAATACTATGAGAGCTATTCTTCTGAGAAGAGGCTTCCAGGTCTGTTCCAGCTCAATTTCTCAAATTCCTGTTAACAAAATAGGTCCTGTCTTCAACGATAGAACTGGTATTTAATTGCTAAGTGGTGATCAAAGGCTGTGACAATAGCCTGTATTATTTTGGGCGTCCCTTGGTAGTACCTGAACAAAGAAATAAAGGAGGTTTCCCTTGCCTGGCACTGTTTTTTGTGACATTTTGCTTCGTATTCCACATGCATATATATATATATATATTATATTTATATATATATATATATATATGCTTTCAATTATTCACATGCATATAAACATACATACATATACATATATATGTGCATGTGTGAATGCATATATAGAGAGAGTATATTTTTCAGTAGGATATATAGAGTATATTTTCAGTAGGTTTTTTAATATATTTCCCTCTAGATTTTTATACCACCTAAGCATTATTTGTCTCCCCTCTCTCCCCAGTAGAGCCCTGCCTTTTCATTCCCAGTTAAAGTACTCCTAATTTTCTCTATTCCCTAGTTAGTAACACCTGTCTCCCATCCCCTTCTTGTGAGCTCTTCCTTCTTCCCTTTTACCTCCATAGATCCTTTCCATTTTCCTTTTGGTTCTTTTGGTCACATCAGAATATATACTCATATCTAAGGATGTAGAGCTAGAATCAAGGAAAAAGAGAACATACATCGCTAGTTTTTCTGAGTCTGTGTTACTTCGATTAGAATAAGTTTCTACTTCCATCCAGTTACCTGCAAATTTTACGATTTTGTTTTTCTTTACCACTGACCAGAACTTCATTGTGTAAAATGTACCACATTTTCTTTATCCGTTCATCATCTGAGGGACATTTAGGTTGTTTCCACATTGCTACCCAAGTATCTCTGTAGTAAGAAATTGAATCCTTTGGGCCTATGCCAAGGAGTGGTATAGCCAGACCACATGATAGATGTATTTTCAGGGATTTTTTTTGTCTGTGTTCTCCATGCTGACTTCCATATTAGTTGTACCAGTTTGCAATCTGAACAGCAGTGAATGAGAGTTCCCTTTTTTCTCATCCTCACAAGTGTGGGGTGTCAATTGTTCTCTTGATCTTAGCTGTACTGATTGGGGAAAGATGAACTCATTTTTTTTAGATGAACTCTTAAAATAGTTTTAATTGACACATTTCTAATTAGTAAAATGTTGAACACATTTTAAGGTATTTCTCAGTCTATTTTTTTTCTTTTTTTAAGAGCTCTCTATTCAGATTCACAGCCCACTTTTAATTGGGTCATATGTTTTGTTTTGGTTTTGATTCTTCACTATTTGTCGGAGGGAACTCATGTGTGGTACTCCAAACATAGCCAAATATAAAATGATTGGAGACACCACAGCCCCTAGAGGAAAACCCATTTTTTCACATCATGAGTACAATATAATATCTTACTGGGTATGTATCTCTTTATATTCACAGGTAAGCATAGCTCTCACCTCTCATTAAAGAGTCCTTCCTTTTTGGAAAAGACGGGCACTATGGTGAAGTTACCCAACTGGTAAAATGGAGAGTAAATGTGCTTGTGCGATGCCCAGCCCTGTGTGACATGTCTACAATGCAACCTCTTACACTAAGGCTCATAGATCATAGTGGAACAGGGGACATGGAAAGAACATTAATGCATCTCTCAACTCCATCCAGCGAAGCTTCCTCATGCAGCAGATGGTGATTAACACAGTAAGCCACAACTGTCCAAAATATAGAGACTAAGAAACTGCAACATGTGTATGTGTCCCTGCACAGGACTCTCATATTAAAACTTCCCCCTCCCACAGGGTTCAGGGACCATTGTGGAAGATGGGGCAGAAAGACTGTAAGAGCCAGGAGTGGTAGATGGCCACAAGGAAGCAGAGTTTTCTAAGCTTCTGGGCACTTGCCCATATGAACTTGAGGCAATGCACAAGACCCATGCATACTCAAAACAGAGAAATCCCAGCATAGAACTGTGGAAATGGGTAAGAAACACCAATCTTAGTTGAAGAAGTATTGAAAGAAGGTCACTGATAGGTGAGGGAGAGCTGTTCTTTGAGGATGGTGATAGATATGCTGATCAGGGTCAAGTGGATAAAATTAAACCAAGGGTCATCTAGGGACACAAACAACACAATAGGCTTTAACATACCAGACAGAATCCATAAAATCTGGAGGTCCTTTCAGCTTTTAAAGGACTATCGTTTTACAATGTACTTTCCCCAGTTATTGAACCCAGAACCTGAAATCCCAAAAGCCCTAACACATCAAGATGTTGTCTATCTGCCACTCATTCTTTTTACTTCCTATTTGTTCCTGAAATATGGAACTTTTTGGAGAGTTTTCCCTCACACAACATCAGGATTTTCTGAGCCTGAGAAATTTTAACTGACCCAACATCTAATTAGAATTCCCCCACAGTATGTTCAAATAAATTAAATAGATTAATCTTAAATTGATGCCTAATTTATATGCAGGCTTTCTCAATGCATAAAATACATGTGCCAGAAAACCAGAAGCAACTCATGTTCAAGATACCACTCCCCCTTGCTGTAGTCAATTGTTACTGTAACTCTCATTAAAACTTTGCTTGCTTGACTTTCTTCTACTGTCCTCACTCATCAGTTTGCAGTTATGAGACAACAAACTCAGAAGTCATTTACTCAGAGAGACTTTGGTGGCCACGAAATTTCTGGAACCCTTATTCCTTGAGCTAATTTATTTTGATAACTGTCTATTCAGTTAATTGGTCCATTTATTGATTGAATGATTTGTTCTTTTGGGTGTTTTCCTATAGCACTTTCAAAGTGTCAGGCATTAAATTAAGATATTTGATCCATTTTGAATTTATTTATGTAGAGGATAAGAAATATGGCTCTAGTTTTATTGATCTACATGTGGATCTCCTGTTTTCACAGCACCATTTATTGAAGAGGGTGTCTTTTCTCAAATGTATGTTTCTGGCACCTTTTCAAAATATTCGGTAACTGTAACTATGCAGGTTTATTTTTGGGTCTTATGTTCCGTTAGAAAAATATCTTGTTATGTAACTTAAGCTGGCCTTGAACTTGCTATTTATGTATACTGGCCTCTAATTCATCGTCATTCTGCTTCTACTTCTTGAAAGCTAGAATCACAGGCATGTTTCACTATTCAAAGCAGTGCAGTTTGTTCCTAATAATTCATATTAATGTCAAGAAAGTGTTATTTTGGAACATCAGAGAAGTACAAACAAATGTTGTTCAGTACCACATGGATGGTGATTCTAATGGTTTGACCTCACTGCTGTCATGAGAACTTACTATTTGTAAACATTACTTTAAATGTAATAATGGTGGATGCTGTTCCAATATTTTTCAATTGGTTATTTAAGCTTCAAGTCTATAAAGAATACACCATATCGAACAAACAATATAAATTTATTGGTTCCAAAAGGCATTGCTATTGCAAAGGGAAGAAATTATGTTCTCATCATCTATCTCTTTCTTCCTCTTTATGGACTCAGATTTTATTTGAGTGTGGAATATATCCAGGTATCATGACACTAAAAAACTTTCCTAGACTCTTTTGCAGCTAGATGTTGCTATGTGAACCAGTTCTGGGATATAGGGTGTAAATAAAAGTCACATGGACTATTTTAGTTTGGAGGAACACTTGTGGCCAAATAAGAAGTAAAAATGTAACCAATATTCTGGTTTGTATTGTGTACTATTTTCCTGAAGTCACCAATAGTCCTTTCTCCTCTCCCAAATGTTTGTTGACATAACCCACACTTCCGGTCCTTAAGTCTGCAATATAAGAACATGGGTGGCCCATGTCCTTAGTCTAGCACAAAGGCAGGCAAATAGATGTCTGTGAGTTCCAGGCCAGTCAAGGCTATATATTGAAATATTCTCTCTTCCCCCAAAAAAGAAAGAAAGAAAAATTACCAGGCTCAGATAAGTACAATGAATTCAGACTAGTTTCATATCCAGGGAATAGTAAAAATATTACCAACATTAAGAATCAAAATTATATGGAAGTGGTAGCTCCATCTGCTGTGGATTTAACATGTAATTTCTTTCTTAGGCTTGCTTGTTTGGAAACTTGGTCTCCGTGGTGGTATTGTTTGAGGAAGTTGTGGAACCTTATGGAGGTAGAGTCTTACTGGAGCAAGTTGGTCAATAGAGTTGGGTCTAGAGGATTCATTGCCTAGCCACAATTCCTGTTCATGTTTTGCTTTCTGGGTGTGGAGGTGATGTGATCAAATAACCTCTTGCTCTTGCAACTGTGCTTTCCTTGCCTGCTGCCATCACTATGATTGATTATATCCCATTGGAAATGCAAGCCAAAATATATCCTTTCTCCTTTAAATTGCTTTTGTCATGGTATTTTATAACAGCAACAGAAAAGCAACTGTCATATTTCCATTTAATTACCAGCCTGTTCCCTGAAGAATTTGCACTGGATAGTAAGTTCCTTAAACATAGCTATGGTGGCAGATAACATATGCATGTTATACCATGTGACCATAAAATATTTTGGGAAATTATTTTCCATAACACTCAAAGGGAATTATAAAACTGTTTCTCCTGGATGAAAAACATGCATTTACATTTTTTCTGTCCTTGTATAAAATTTCTCATTCTTTGCTATAAAATAATCTGAAGTGATGTAAATAATCTACACATTCTACTGAGTATCACAATGTGTCACAGATGTTTTAAACAAATGACTTCATGTGAATTCAGCCACATCAGTGAAGAACAGCTACCATGTTGGAGAACTTGGTAAGTGGCAGAAACTAAATTTTAAAAAGATTCACTATTTTCTGGATAAATGTATTTTTCATGCCTAGAGGGCACAAGCCTTCTAGGAACTTTCCACTGGAGAAAAAGACAAGTTATCATACTTTATCTCCAGCATAAAGAAGGAAGCATTGTGTTTGTCCCTTTAGGTTCAATTGAGAGTGTTCTAGTTACTTTCTATTGCTTTGATAAAAACACTGACCATATCCAACTTAGGGGAATTCAAGGCAGGTATTCTAGGCAGGAACCTGGATCATAGAGAAGGGAGGAATGCTGTTTTCTGGCTTGCTCCTTTGGCTGTACTCAGCCTACTTTCTTATACTATACAGGGCCATCTACCCAGGGGAGGTACCATCCCGAGTGGGCTTGGTCCTCACACTTTATTCAACAATCAAGAAAATGCCTGACAGACATGGCCACAGGCCAGTCCATTGGAGCAAATTCATTAGTTGAGGTTCCCTCCACCCAGGTGTGTCAAGTTGACAACTGAAGCCACCCAGCACAGGAGGTGAGGCCTACATGGAGAATGTGCCTTTAAAAGATGAGTTTATCGCTGGGCTTGGTGACACACACCTTTATTCCTAGCACTCCAGAGGCAGAGGCAGGCAAATCTTTGTGAGTTCCAGGACAGCTAGGGCTACAGGAAGACCCTGTCTCAAAAAGACCAAAAAGAAATAAAAGATAAGTTTGTATGCTGCCCTTCCTTTCTTCCTTCCTGACCACCATGAAGTGAGCTACTGTCTTATACCCAGACTCCCTGGCCTGATGATCTGACTCACCATAGGCCCAAGACAGCGGATACCAGTGACAATTAACTAAACGGTGTGAATCCATGAGCCCAAATAAATATTCACTCTTTAAAGTTGATCTATCTCAGGTTTTTTGCTACCATGATTGAAAACTGATTAATCAGTGTAGAATATATACAAAACCCCTGAGCAGTGAGAAATGACTTATTGGATTGGTAGGGGTATGATAAGGAAAACACTGACAGGTCTAAGAGAAGGAACTCTAAGTTCCAGTCATGTGAGTAAATGTATTTTAACATGCACAGCAACATGAAAACCATTATTTCACATTTTAACATTCTCTGTAGTGTTTGTACTAATTAGGTGACATTTGTGACTTTTGACATTGGCCTCTCTAGAACTGGCATGATGAATTCATGAAGGTAAGTATAGGTTACACATAGCCCAACAAGAAGAGTTACTATAGACCAAGACTGATCTGCATTCTACTTGTGCCAAAAGTCCAACTGGTCAGCAATAGAGCCTAAGGCTGTGTTCCCAGAATGAAGCTATTCTTTGAATGTGAAAATTGACTATAGAAGAAGAACTCATCCCTTTCATCCTAGAAAGCCATAGATATCATACATACGTGTTTACTTTTCTTGCATAAACAGCCTCCAGCTGTACCACTAAGCTGAGGGTTTATAGAAGAAAACTCAATAATTTGATACCACGTAACATCTCATCAGATAGGTCATCCCAATTAGTAAGAAAGAGGTTATGCCAGTGATCCCTGAACCAAAAGTTCCATTGGTTATTTCATGCATTGTATCACCCATAAATTTCCAGCTTGATTTGTCTGATCGCTCGAGGACACAGTTGAAA
Organism: Rhizomys pruinosus; assembly: GCA_009823505.1. Classification (NCBI taxonomy): domain Eukaryota; kingdom Metazoa; phylum Chordata; class Mammalia; order Rodentia; family Spalacidae; genus Rhizomys; species Rhizomys pruinosus. The sequence continues at coordinate 1,556,221 of VZQC01011488.1, forward strand.
TGACACATAGCTTTGCTGTGAGGGGGAGCAGGAAGCATCCATGAAAAGAATGGGGGAACTCTTCTCGTAAAGTAGGTCTCAGGGGCAGTACTGACCAGGCATAGTGTGCACAGACATACTCAACCTGACTCTACTTTCAATGAAAGACTTGTTTCTTACCCATAGGGAGTGTATTTAGCAGACTGTCTACAGCTGGCAGTGTTTTCCTCTGGTTGTGCCTCAACCAAGTCCCTTCATCAACCTTGTAATTCAAAATCTCTGAGAGTATGGCTCCACAATATGTTTTAACAAATATTCCTGAAAATGCTGATGTTCTCTATACTTTGAGAATCATGTATCTAGAACTGTGGTTGCAAGAGAAGAAAATACATTGATAGAGTTGGAAAATTATAAGGCTAGTCTCTAGCAGAACATTTAAACTATTGTGAGCATTCACTTGAGAAATAATGTGAACCCTGAGTTCACTCTTGAAGATCAGATAATCTTTTATCAATATCCTCATTTCTTTCAGTAGTTGGAACTTTCACTGGCTCCAGCCTTATTTTCTGGCTAGTTTCTTTTGTAATTTTTTTTGGTCTTTTCGGGATAGGGTCTCCCTGTAGTCCCAGCTATCTTGGAACTCGCTCGCTCTGTAGACCAGGCTGGCCTTGAACTCACAAAGATCCTCCTGCCTCTACCTCCCAAGTGCTAGGATTAAAGCCATGTGCTACCACGCCCGGAAAATACTACAGACACACACAGACACTTGACTTTATCCTGTCAATTTACTGTTTTGAAAGTTTCTTAGAATGACATCTATGGGATCTGCAATCTAGCTTCATTACTTCATACCATGTAAGACTTTTCCTATCCCACAATACTTTTGCATAGGCTACTGGCTTTGCTTGGAAACCAGATTAGCCATCTCGGGCTACCAAAACAAAATACTATAAAGTGGATGGGCTAACAATGGATATTTAGTAGTTCCAGGTCCTGGAAGTTGAAGATCAGGGAACCAACATGACTGGGTTCCTATCTTGTTAGATGGCCATTTTCTCCCTGTGGCGTCACTAAGGAGAAAAAACAGTACCAATGTTTCTTCCTCTTCTTATAATGTTGTGAATTCTGCTGAATCACAGTTCAATCTTTGACTTCATTTCATTTTAATCACTTTTCTCAATAGGCTTTTCTCTAAATATAGTTACATGTACATGGGGTTAGGATTATAAAATTTGAATTGGAGAGGGGATGAAACAATTCAGTTCATAGATGTAATGCCTCCATTCCTTAATTTGGTAACCATCAATTCCCCCTTCCAAATTCAAAACTTCCTATCTCTTTTCTTTGTACTGTACAGTACCTTGGCATCATGCCCTTAATAGTAGGAAAGTATTAGACTTCAGCTCTGTGGGAAATACTGCTAATGAGAATAATTATTCCCTAAGGGGCCGGTGTATAAACACGTTTTGGGTGTAGCAAATTTCATTATTAGGAACTTTACTGAATATTGAAAAGTTAATTCCGGGGCTGGAGAGATGGCCTAGCGGTTAAGAGTGCCCACCGCTCTTACAGAGGACCCGGGTTCAATCCCCAGCACCCACATGGCGGTCGAGAGCCATCTGAAACTCCAATTCCAGGAGAACTCCAGCTCCAGGGGAGTCCGAGACCCTCTTCTGACCTCCGCGGCATTGCACGACACGGGTGCACAGACCTGCATGCAGACAGTATATTGATACACATACAGAAATAAATAAAAAATTTAAAAAAAAAGAAAAGTTAATTCCTTTTTGGTGGCCCTATTTTTTTTAAGTACAATCCTAATAAAAGTAAAAATTGGCAAAGAACTTTATTTTAAAATGAAAACAAGATTTTTCCCAAGAAATGAGCCTGATATAATCTATGGACGTAAAGTGATAATTATGTGTCAGTGTAGGCTTATTGATTATAACAAAGGTACCACTGTTGTGAAAGATGCAGACAGTGGGAGAGGTGGTGTACGTATATCCTATGGAGAAAAGCTATGTGAGAACTCCACAGTTCTCACTCAGTTCGGCTTGGACTTAGGACTTTTTTGTAAAATAAAGTTTGTTAATGATTAGAAAAAGTAATTCAAGCCAATGTGCTAAAAACTAAACAAACACTGTCTTACAGACAAAATGTATCTTAAAAGAACATGGGTCTAAGAAATGTTTCAATTATTGATACTCTACCCAACCACATTTTTAGAAAGTGTTAAGTGGCTTAGACATTGAAGAAACTAAAAAACAAAACAAAACAAAAACACCCACATGGTCTAACAATGGCTTGGACATGCTCAGAATAATATGAAATGGGGTTCTGTGGCTGAATAAATGTGGAAACAGGTTAAAACAAATCAAACAGCTGTCCTATGGCACTCTGAAGTCTGACATAAAAACACACAGGTGAATGAGCACAAACGGGAATATTTCATGAATGCCTTTTTGAATCTATTTAAAAATGGAAGACCAGAATTGGAAACACGACTGAGGATATAGAGATCGAGTAAAACTGTGATATGAACAAATATTGAATTATTTTTTGGTCTTTTCGAGACAGGGTCTCCCTGTAGCCCCAGCTGTCCTGGAACTCACTCTGTAGACCAGGCTGGCCTTGAACTCACAAAGATCTGCCTGCCTCTGCTTCCCAAGTGCTAGGATTAAAGGCATGCACCACCACGCCTGGAAAAAAAATTGAATTTTAATAAGAATAATCTTGGAATAGTGTAAAAGAATTATAAATGGCACAAAAAAAGAGCAAGAGACCTAATAAGTGGTTCTTGAAATACCCCGGATGAGAAATGTAAGGCTCTGCTTAGGGCAGGAGAAACAAACACTTATTCTAGCATGGAATTGAGTCTCACACAGAAAGTTTTCTTGGAGGCCATCAAGGTTTTGTTACTCAGTATACTTACCATTGCATAGTCCCTGAAGGGAACCTCAGGGAAGTTCTTAGGAGTTGTACTGTGAACAAAAATTATGCTCTGAACCATCTTCACATAAAAGTGTGTGGGATGCTAAGGTCCCCTTGTCCACTTCTATAAGCTCTGCTTATTTTGATTCTAAGGTGATAGATAATGCCTCTGCAGCTGCTGTTATTTCAAAACAATTGATTGAAACACCACATTTCAGTTGCAGGGTACTTTAAATCTGTCCTATAGTTGTTTCATAAAAGTGATTATTGCTCCTTTAGCATTCATTAAAGGTGTAAAGCATTCTAGGGAAGCATCTTAATAAAATAGAAGCAACTTACTGTGGAGAAAGTGATGTGGAGTGCTTTAGGGCCTTCCTGTCAATTGTCTGATTATCTCAAAATTATAGCCAATCCTGCAAATATGTTTAACTTCAATTTTGGGGTACGAATTTCATGCTGAGTTGAGACCTGTTCAAAATTGTATCTTTTTGCACTGACTTTACTGATCTACTGGATTACTTTAGAATCAGACTAGTAAAAAGCTAAATAATAGAACTTATGCATTACCAGCCGCTTTTTAAATAATGTATAATGTTTCTTAAAAACTAAGATGCAGGCCAAGTTGAACATTACCACAACTTTATCACACGTGGTCCAGGGTCAGATATTTGAAAATTCCCACAAGCATGATGAAAAATGCTGATATATATATATATTGATTAATATACTGTACATTATACTGATGAATTAGCAACACTAGTAGTTAAAATATAATGAGTATGTTCTTTGTCGATGATTAACTCATTCTATCACTATGGACAACAGACTTTACCCCTCTGAGTCTATTATTCAACTAGTAAAATTAAGTATACCAATACACATAGTGTTTGAATCATCAGGGTCGCTTAAATACATTTCAATAACTTGTACTTAAGGAGTAATTCCACAGTCTTTACCTTATACAGTCATATTCATTCTTTCAAGTTCCTGATCTGTGCCCAAATTTGTGCTACTTTCTGGAAACACAGAGAGGCTTACCTCATGAAACTGCTACTCTTCTGAAAGAGTCACATATGAAATAAAATTGAGCACCATGCAGTAAATGTTATGAGTATTGGAGACTGAAATATTTACAATATGTCAATGAGACATGCAGAGAAGCAATGATCACCTCAGTGTCATATATGAGGAAAGGAAAGTTAAATAAATAAAATGACTCTTCTAAGGTCCCATAGCTAGTTAATGATAGCCTGAGAATTGAAACTGAGTTCCCCTGAGAGCTTGGTTTAATATTCTTTCCAATTCAGAACCATGTATCCAGGGCTCTCCAAGGCAATCAAAATGAGTAATATATCGAGATGCTATGTTGCCAATGTCAAACATAGTCTTAAACAGTCAGTAATTCTAGAAAGGGATTTGCAGAGAGCTGGTGGAATTGGTAGTACGAGGAGAAGGTGTGCATATGTTGAAATAAATTGCAAAGTCCCTTAATAAGAAAATATTACATTGGAGAGAAAATTGCTAACTTCTAAGCACATGACTGGAATCAAAATAACTAAGAATGCTCAGTTACACCGTAGGATAGCCCTAAAATATAGCAAAGATACCAATGTGGTGGATGCTCCAAGGAACTTCAGATCAAAAGATGAGGCTATTGACCTATCCAAAGGCATGGCATAATTTATATGAATATGTATTTAGAGGAACAATAAGAAATAGATAAGGGGTGGAAAAAAAAGAGAAAGAAATTAAGGCAGGCATACACCATGATTTCTCATTTGATTGCAAGTCCTATTTGTAGATGTGAGAGGTTTGTTTTAATATTTATTTATTATTATATTTTATGTGTATGAGTGTAATGCCTGCATGTAGATAGGTTCATCCACGTGCAGCAATGTCCATGGAGGTCAGAAGAGGGCATCTGATCTCGTGGAACTTGAGTTAGGGATGGCTGTTAGCTGGCATATGGGTGCAGGGAATTGAAGCCAGATCCTGTGCAAAAGCAGCCAGTGCTTTTAACCACTGAGCCACCTATTCAGCCCATGAGGCATGTTTAAAATAGAAAATTAGAGGACTTGGTGTGAGAAAGAAAGATCTTGTCTTCAGGTGGAAAGAATGGCTCTAAGATGAGTAGGAAATTTACATGATAAATCACTGGTAATTAAGTTCGGAAGTCTAAATGGAGGTACACAAGCAGCACTCTAAGGTATGCCCAAACCAAACACAGAGACCTAGGTACATCACATTTCAGAGGACAACTCACTTCAACTGTGCATTTTCTATAGCCCATGCCCATTTATTTATATTCTTTTCACTGTCATCATCAGCATCAGCATAAACATCAACATCATAAGCTCATTATTTTAGTGATTTAATCATTTACATATCACATTATAAAGAATTTATAAAGAATGTTTTCAGATAATAAAGCAATTCTATCAGGTAGGAAGAAAACTTTCCTGTGCTGTGGATGAAAAATCTGAGTCTCATATAGGTCAAAGAACTTCCTTAAAGTCACTCAGAAGTTAAAGATGGGATTCTAATTTCTTTGGCTCCCAATCCAATAAAAAATTCTAAGATTACAGCAAATTCCAACTACAAGACATTTTGATTGGCATCTTCTTAAGGAAATTTTAGGGAAGTGCCTTTATTTCATTAGCAACACATTTTCAAATCATCTCTCTTAGGGTTGGTTGCTTCTGAAAAGATTTGCACAGATGGCTAACCACATCTATTTTGTTTTCAACTCTTTATTATTCCAGTCAGAGTGTCACTGCCTGACCTTGTCCTCTGATTTTTGAGACTCATCCTTCAAGGAATCTGGTAGCCTTCTATTCCCAACTAACTTGGCAACAAACACAAGACAGTGAAATTATTTTAATGATGAGCCTTTGAGAGTGCTCTCCTCTTCTCCTTTCTATTACACGTTGCTTTCTTCAACAATATAGCCCTCCTGATCCCAGGAAAAGTACAATTTCAGCTCTCTAATCTCTTTCTTGCCCCACAGACCTAGTAAATAATTTTCATCTTTCCTTTATTCTCTCTCCTCAGATATTACAAACAAATATCTTGTCTACTTACCAACTCTCTTCTCAGCTGTACAGATCAAATCGAAGTCCTAGTGGCATTAGGGAACTGGATTCCTTAAAATGGTCAATTAGTCTGATTACAAGGCTTGTATCTTGCGTTGCATGAGGTCAGGCCATATAATTTTTATAGATGATTATGATATGCTTTTGGTATATATTGTCAGAATATGGGATGCTCTGCCAGAGTCTGACCTAAAGGCTTTTGCTCAGATTTATTTCCATCAGGCTGAGCAGGCAGAAGACTGAATGCAGAGAAAGCCGAAATGCTCCTTGAGCTCTGTGCTTTTAAATCCTTTCTACAGTGAAGACAAGGAGCAGTCCGAACTAATAATTGCATTTCAATCAGGACTTTCAGGTGAAGATCAATTCCCATGTGCGGGGAGGTTTTCTTATTGATATCCTGCCCGATGAAAAATTATTTTTTTCTTCTACTTTCATTTAAAAAAATACACTCATAATACTTGATCAGGAAGCAGCATGGCTACCTAGGGATAAATACAAGAGACTTCATGCCATTTTACTAGAATGTGCTGTGGGAACATGATGTGATGTATTATCAAGAAAGTCACAGGATGATATGAAGAGAGGGAAGTTAATTCAAGAAGGAAATTGATTTTGTAGCCTTTTGCAGATAGTACCATGCTCGAATTTTTTTTTTTTAATCCGTTTGGGTGTGAGCTATAAGCATGACTAAAAATGTGGAAGGAGTTGCAAGCCAGAGGGCATAGGGCTGTATGAAAGAATATAGTGAAATACTTTCACATTTGAAATGGAGTAAGGCAGTGCTAGGGATTTACTACAGACTACATAATAACTTGAATATGGAATATGAGTGTTGGGAGCCTTCTGAACAGGTGTCATTCATGAGTAGCTATATGTGCAAGATACTCCAGTAAGGGCGTTATGTTTAGAATGTTATCAAAGCCATCGGGCAGGTTGACAATTTCCTCACCATTTTTTAGATGCAGAAACTGAAGCTTGGATATGTATGTAATTTGTTCTGGGTCATGTAACAAATACGCTGTAGAAAGTGAAGATTTCAGGCTGGAGAGATGGCCTAGCAGTTAAGAATGCCGACCGCTCTTACAGGGGACCCGGGTTTGATCCCCAGCACCCACATGGCGGCCGAGAACCCTCTGAAACTCCAATTCCAGGAGAACTCCAGTTCCAGGGGAATCTGACCTCCGCGGCATTGCACGACACGAGTGCACAAACCTGCATGCAGACAGTACATTCATACACATACAGAAAATAAATTTAAAAAATTTAAAAAAAGAAAGTGAAGATTTCAACTTAAGGTAGATTAATTCCATAGCCTCTTCTACTACAGTTCTAGAGAAGTTTCCCATTGCACCAAAGATGACTGATTTCCTTCCCTTCTGGACATTGTAATACTAAATCATCCTAAGTGTACACTTTTTCTAGCCTTTGGGTAGAGGCCAAAATAACCATAACTGAGTTTCACACAGCTTTGCCTTCAGAAGCTTTAAGCTTTCCACCCAGAAACTGAGATTGATAATCCTTATCAAAAACAATGGATGAAAATTAGAATTCTAAGATTTTCACCTTTTCTATCTGAAGAGTGCCAAACAGAATGAAAATAAATGTCATAAACATGGATGTGAAGGACATAATATCTTAAAGTGTTAAATTGCTTATCTACACGTTCTGACTAGATGAGCAGCTTGGGTCTGTTTTATACCAATTTTGACCCTTTACTGGGTGCAGCTGTTTGGGATACCAGTGTGAACTTCCCATCTTAAAGGAGTTACTAAGGAGCCTGTATGTCAGGAAGATGCAAGATCTGCCTCCAAGTCTTTTTACAAAACACATTTTGAATCTGCAAGCCCAAGCTCCTGGTAACACACTAGTATAAATACTTTGTGTTTACTTGTCTATTCTATAACATTATTCATTGGCCAAAACAATTCTGCTCACAATTTAGGTGGCGACTGTTTTAGATGATACCCCAATGGAAGTGATAAACTCTTTTTTTTGAATATTTTTTATTGATGCTTTGTGTATTTCATACATCATTTTCCAATTCAGTTCAGGCATATTTCCCTTTCCCTTCCCCCCACTCCAGCCCACCTCATCCCAGATCATGCATTCTGCCATAACTGTCCTGCATCTTTCAGTTTTTTTTTCCATTTTTTAACAATAAGTGATAATTTATGTGTACAAGCATCCTTCATGTAAAACCAATTTGCAGGCAGTTGTGCCCAAACCCACACAGCCCATGGGTCCCACCATCCAGCGGAGGGGGGGGGGGGCTTGTATTTCACCATTCACCCCAATCGCAGCCCTTACCCTCTACCACGCCCCCTCTTCCACAGATTGTTCTCTGGGCTTAGAAAAGGGGCACAGGTGGATGAGAAGCAAAACAGACTACTTTCTCTGGAGCTGTTGTCTTGGACTCTGCTCAATTCTGGCTGTTTCCTTTCATGGGCTGACAATTTGTCCAGGAATAACCTTTTGATCCTACTAATGAAGCACAAGCAATTAGATATATAGGTATTTAAACAGTACTAATTATTATGGTAGGTTACTTTTGGAATAGACACAGGTGTTTGGATGGTATGTTAATCCATGAATTACATTTTTTTCTGTTAAATATGACAGGGTCTTACTGTGGCTTATAACATCTCCTAACAATTAGAGGATGTAAGCTTGTGGCATCAACCATGGGTTATTCCTCCAAGGAGAGAGCCAAGAGCCAATTAGATTTGGGATATGCAGGCATATGGCTGCCTCTGCTGCACAGTATTTCCAGGCAGGTGAGGTGTAGCTGGTGCTGACGGTGGAGTCTTGCTTGACTCAAGGAGACCCATATTTGCTTTATTGGTTTAGTAGCCTTTGGTAACACTCTCTGGTATTCCAGAGGCCATCTGTACACTTGCATGTGTGGTCTCAATACATCTTTCCCATGTTAACGTCAGGTCTTTCTTACCTCCCCCCCATAGAGCAAGAAGAAATATGATGATGATGAGGTCGTTCTCCAACTGTAAATTGGAGACAACTATTATAGAGGTAATCTCTTATAAAATCAGTAAAACTGCCTTCTTTAATTGACTAATAGATATAGGAACAGTGAAAAGGGATATTCTCTATTCAGAACCAAATATAATATTAAACTCTCCTTAAGCTATGCACTTAAGCAAAATATATTAATACAGGAGCTCTGACATCAGCAATGGATTATTCTACCAAGGAGATGTTGGCCAGGGGATTCAAGCCCCCACAAAAGGTAAAGGCTCCTTGCCTCTAAACTGGGATACCTGCAAGAAGAGAGGTTATAAGGCCCTGCTGTCAAAGACCTGACGTTAACATGGGAAGTGATAAACTCTTAACAGACAACAAAATATAAGTTTTTTCTGTGACCTCCTACAGGCTTAGCTAGTCCAGTAGGTTCTTTTTTAATTAATTACATTATTCTCCGACTCATATCTCTCTTCTCTTCCAATTACTTCATGACACATTTATTTAGGAACTATAATGTATCTGGCACTGCATTCATCACTGGGGAAACAAAGATAAGACTCCATTTCTTTATTCAAGTACTATTTTTTTCCACTTTCATGTGTGTGGGTGAATAACTGTATGTGGGTTCCCATGCACATATGTTTGAATGTGTGTGGGGGCCAAAAGTTGATCTTGGAAATCATCCTTGATCACTCTTCCCCCTTTCTTCATTGAGGCAGGGTCTCTCAATCAAATCCAGAGCTTACCCATATGCGAGTAAGCTTGCTCTACGGATTCCCTCTCTTTGAAGATTAGAATTATAGACCAACCACCACATTCATGAGGCATTTGTGTGGATCCTGGAGTTCTAGACTCTCGTTATCAAGTTTCTTGCATGGCAAACACTTTAACCACTGAGCCATCTCTCCAGGCCAAGGATGAGATGGATCCATGTTCAAGTAAATGTGATATTATGTTACAAGGATGGATCTCAGCCCTATCAATTCTGGCGGAGAGTTTGAGGACCATTGGAGCCCTGTTGCTTCCAGTCCAGGGTTCCAGGACCATCTAAGCCTCATCACTTTAGATGCAGGGTTTCTAGAGCTGTTCCACCTTCCAGGCCAGATAGAGTAAGGCCCTACAGTCACCTTGGTGACAGGCTTGGGCTGGCAAAATCCAGTACTGTCCACCCCTCTTTTGGCCATGCTGGTGGGAACAGAGAAGGTGACTTAAAGCACAAAGTAACAGAAGATACAGCAAACCTTCAAGCCTAGAGGAACAGGCCTTCAACCAAAGGAAGAAGCACTTGAATTTTGCATCATATTATAAACAATAAATCAAAACCACATGCCAAGAGCACAAAGGAAAATCAACAACATGGGAAAAGCAGATAATCAATCCCCAACAAAATCTATCAGTCCTATAGAAGACTCCAACAATGAGTTCTCCCTGGAGATAGCCCAGGATGCAGATCTTAAAGGAACAATAACAGAAATACTGAAAAAAATCAAGGGAAGGAATGAAACACTCAGGAAGGAAATGTAAAACTTAAAAGATCCCATGCTGAAATGACACAGGAAACCAACAAGTGAATCAAGGATCTAGAAGGAGAGAATAACAAACTCCAAAGGAAACTGGAAATACTAAAGAAATAACAGGATGAAGTGAAAAAGGAAATGGTACACTCATCCAACCAACAGGAAAAAAATGGGAAAAAGCCTCAGTAACATACTGGATGAAGCAGAAAATAGAATATGAACACTGGAAGACAAGGTGGAAGAAATACAATACTCAAATAAAGAGTATGAAAAAAATTTAAAAATCACAAGAGTGGAGCAATCAGGAAATATGGGACATTATGAAAAGATCAAACCTCTACATCATAGGGATAGAGGAAGGAGAAGTTCATAGAAAAACAAATAGACAAGATCATAAAAGGAATACCCCATGCCATATCACAGTTAAAACACTAGATGCCCATAACAAAGACAAGCTACTGAAGGCCACAAAAGAAAAACAAGTTACATATAAAGGTAAACCCATCAGAATTACATCTGACTTTTCAGTGCAAATAATGAAAGCCAGAAGAATGTGGACCCGAGTATTCCCAGTATTAAATGACTACAGATGCCAATCGAGATTACTATACCCAGGAAAAATGTCAATTATAGTTGAAGGAGAAAGAAAAATCTTTCATGACATAAACAACATGAAAAAATTCGTGTCCAGGAAACCAACCCTTCAGAAAATACTTGAAGCAATTCAAAGTTCAGAGGAAAGGAGGAACAGTCCCCAAGCACCTAGAGAGAGTGACGAATAAAAGTATAACTGCAGAAATACAAACCTAGCCAAGAATGAAAATTGAAAATAAGTTGAATGGAAGCAACATACAACTCTCAATAATAAATATAATATTAATTGGCTGAATCCCCCAATCAAAAGAAATAGACTGGATGAATGGATTAGGAAACCAAACTCATCTACATACTGTCTACAAGAAACTCATCTCTTGGGGCTGGAGGAATGGCCTAGCAGTTAAGAGTGCCGACTGCTCTTGCAGAGGACCCAGTTTCAATCCCCAGCACCCACATGGTGGCTGAGAACCCTCTGTAACTCCAATTCCAGGAGAACTCCAGTTCCAGGGGAATCCAACACCCTCTTCTGACCTCCGTGGCATTGCACAACATGGGTGCGCAGACCTACATGCAGACAATACATTCATACACAAAATAAATAAATAAATAAATAAATAAATAAATAAATAAATAAGAAACTCATCTCACCTTCAAGAATAGGCACCAACTTAAAGTGAAAGGATGGAAAAGCTATTCCAAGCAAATGATACCAAAATGCAAGCAGGAGTTGCTATTCTAATATCAGACAAAATAGACTTCAAAGTAAAACTAATCAGAAGAGACAGAAAGGGCCACTACATCCTTATCAAAGGAAAAATTAACCATGAAGATTTCACAATCATGAATATATATGCACCAAACTCCAGTGCACCAAACATTATAAACACAATTCTACAGGACCACAAAGCACAGATTAATCTCAACACACTAATAGTGGGGGATTTCAATACCCCACTGAGCCCATTAGATATGCCATCTGGACAAAGAATAAACAGAGACATCTGAACTGAACAATACAATACACCAAATGGACCTCAAAGATATCTACCAAATATTCCACCCAAGCACCAGAGAATATACTTTCTACTCAGCACACCCTGGAACATTCTTCAAAATTGATCACATACTGGGACACAGAAAAAAAAAAACTCTACAAATATAAAAGGATTGAGATAATTTCATGAATTCTATGAGATCACAGTACAAGAAAGCTCAATATCAACACCAGAGTAAGCCCTACTATCTACAAGAATACATGAAGACTAAACAACACGCTCCTGAATAGTGAACAGGTTAAGGAAGAAATAAAGAAAGAAATAAAAACATTCCTGAAACTAATCAAAAAGACAATACAAGACAGCAAACCCTATGGGGTACTTTAAAAGCAGTCCTGGGCTGGAGAGGTGGCCTAGCGGTTAAGAGCGCCAACCGCTCTTGCAGAGGACCCGGGTTCAATCCCCAGCACCCACATGGCGGCTGAGAACCGTCTGAAACTCCAATTCCAGGAGAACTCCAGTTCCAGGGGAATCCAACACCCTCTTCTGACCTCCGCGGCATTGCACGACACGGGTGCACACACTTGCATGCAGACAGTACATTCATATACATACAGAAA
>VZQC01011488.1:1571393-1582421 GCA_009823505.1 Rhizomys pruinosus
GTGGTAGATTGTAAGGGCTGCAGAGAGATAGGGGTGAATCGTGAGACTACAGGAATATAGTCTGGACTCCTAACTGATCAGCATGTCTGAGCATACAAGCTTCTCCAACTGGACTATGGGAACCTTGGGTTGTTCAAAATTTGGACATAGATACTTACAAAATGCACCAATTACCTAATTGTATGACATACTGAGTAACATCAATGTTATCTGCAAACAACTGTGTCATTATATTGTAGAATCCCTTAAATAAATAAATAAATAAATAAATAAATAAATAAATAATCATCCATTATGAGCAAGTTGGATTCATACCAGAAATGCAGGGATGTATTCACCATATGTACATCAATAAATATCATAACACACATAAATGGACTGAAAGACAAAAACCACATGATTGTCTCAATTGCAGCAGAAAAAGCCTTCAATAAAATCCAGCATCACTTCATGCTTAAAGTCCTACAGGGAATTGGACTGGGGGGGGCACTCCTCAATATATTCAAAGCCATATACAAGAAACCCACAGCCAACATCATCCTAAATGGGGAAATATTAGAAGCATTCCCTTTAAAGGCAGGAACCTGGCAAGGCTGTCCCCTGTCACCACTCCTCTTCAATATAGTGCTTAAAACCCTTGCCAGGGCAATAAGGCAAGAAAGGGAAAATAAAGGATAGCTAATTGGGAAAATGTAGGTCAAACTATCCCTCGTTGCAGGTGATATGATACTTTACGTAAGGAATACTAAAAACTCTACCAGAAAATTCCTAGAAATCATTAAGAGTTTCAGTAATGTGGTGGGATACAGAATTAACCTAGAAAAATCAGCAGCCTTTCTTTACACCAACAACAAGCAACTGGAGAAGGAATACAAGAAAACATTTCCACTCACAATAGCCACACACACACACACACACACACACACACACGCACACAATAAAATACCTAGGAACAAACTTAATCAAAATCATCAAAGATCTCTACAACAAAAACTTTAAACTCCTAAAGAAGGACATTAAAGAAGACATCAGAAAATGTAAAGACCTCCCATGGTCATGTATTGGAAAAATTAATATAGAAAAAAATGCCCGTTCTATCCAAATTAATATACAGATTCAATGTAATACCAATTAAAATCCCCAAGAATATTTTTCAAAGACTTGGAAAAAAATCTCCAAATTCATATAGAAAACAATAGACCCCAAATAGCCAAAGCAACCCTGAGTGAAAAGTGCAATATGGAGGGATCACTATTCCAGACTTCAAACTATATTACAGGGTTATAGTAATATAAACACCCTCTTACGGGCACAAAAACAACCTGGTAGACCAATGGCACAAAATTGAAGATCCAAACATGAGCTCAAATAATTTCAGCCACCTCATATTTGACAAAGGGGCCAAAAAGACTCAATAGAGAAAAGACAGAATCTTCAGCAAATGGTGCTGGAAAAATTGGATCACCATTTGTAGAAAAATAAACTCTAAATGGAACAAAGACCTTGAAGTAAAACCTGAAACTCTGAGGGTAATATAAGAAAACTTGGCAGTAGCCTACAAGACATAGGCATAGGAAAAGACTTTCTAAATCAAGCAGCAGCTGCGAAGGAAATATGGTCAACAATTGACAAGTGGGATCTTGTTAAACTGGAAAGCTTCTGTACAGAAAAAGAAACAATCAATGAAGTGAAGATAAAACCCACAGAGTGGGAGGAAATCTTCATCAGTGATACATCTAACAGAGCACTAACAATCCAGAATATATAAACTACTCAAAAGACAAAGAAGTAAGAAAACAAATGACCCACTCAAGAGATGGAGTAAAGAGCTGAACAGAGACTTCACAAGTGAGGAAATAAAGATGGCTGAGAAACATCTTAAAAAGTGTTCAACATCATTAATTAAGGAAATGCAAATTAAAACCACTTTAAGATATCATCTCACTTTAGACTGGCTAAGACCACAAAAACAGAAAACACCAAATGCTGAAGAGGTTGTAGGAAAAGGGGAACACTCATCAACTGCTGGTGGGAACGTAAACTTGTACAACCACTACGGAAAGCAGTGTGGAGAACCCATAAAAGACTCAAAATGAGTCTACCAACTGACCCAGTCATACCACTCCTGGGTATATACCCACAAGACTCATCCTACCGCAAAGATACATGCACATCTATGTTTATTGCTGTGTTGTTCACAATATTGTAGAGTTAGAACCAATCCAAGTGCCCCTCAACCAATGAGAGGATAGAGAAAATGTGGTACATTTACACAATGGAGTTCTATGCAGTAGTAAAGAAAGATGACATCATGAGCTTTGCTGGTAAATGGATGGAACTAGAAGACATTATGCTAAGTGAAATAACACATTCCCAGAAAAACAACAAATGGTATCTCATTTGTGGATGTTAGCACCAAATACCTAGTAGAAAGGCAAACTGAACTATATATATATTATACATTATATATTTCCTTTTACCTGAAAGCAACTGTACCATTATAATGTGAATACCTAAATGGGATCCAGAATTAACCTACCACTTATTTTCAGACTTTGTAATTGTGGTATATGGGAGGAGGGTACGTATGCATACTTTAGAGTAATATAAAATTAAAGGGGAAAGTGTAAATTCCAGAAAAAAAAGAAAGATATATATGGCGGAATGCATGCATGAGCTCTGATGTGGAGGGGGCAAGGAAGGGGAATTAGGTCTACATTGACTTAAGAAATGTTCTGTAATGAAATCACAAAACTTAAAATTAATGAAATACAGCGACACAGAACTGGGGAAATGGGTAGAAAGCTTCAAATTAGCTGAGGAGACTATTGTGCGAAGCAGATAACTGCTAAATGAGAGAGAGTGATGTGTCTTCGCTTATGGGAGTGAGATTAAATGTAGTATACAGCCTCTTTCCCAGTGAATGGACGTACCCACAGGAGGGAATTCTGTAGGAGACAAATGACACCTTTGGCACTCTATAGGAATCATGTTTATTGAGTTATCTTAAGATTTCTATTTTATTTTTTTATTTAGTGTTTTTGGTCGTTTTCAAGACAGGGTCTCTACTGTCCTGACCTCCCAGCTGTCCTGTGAATCTCTCTGAAGCAGACTGGCCTGAACTCACAAAGAAATGCCTGCTCTGCCTCCCAAGTGCTAAGGATTAAAGGCATGTAACACAATGCCTGTGTCTAGTGCATTTCTTTCATAATAACAGAACTCATGAAATCCAATGGGGAGTGTATGGAAGTTGTACAGATAGGGGTGAGCACCTATATGTAATTAAGATTTATTGTACAACCTTATGCAAAATTTGAGTAAAAAGTATATTTTCAAAAAGAATACAAATAAGGGGCTGAAAGATGGCTCATGGTTAAGAACACTAGCTGTTCTTGCAGGGGACCCGGTTTTGATTTCCAGCACTCACATGCTGGGTGACAACTTTCTGTAACTCAGTTCCAGGGGATCAAACAACAACCTCTTCTGATCTCAGAGGGCATTGCATGACACAGATACACTTACACACATGCACACAATGCAGTTAAACATACAAAATAAAAATAATAAATAAAAGATTAAGAATAAAATAATAAATAAATATGTAACATAGAGGGAAAGAGGTGCTGAAGCTAGAAATCAGGGATCAGTTAAATCAGGTCACAGGAATCTCAACACTGATCCTTCCCCTTTCTTCCTTTCTTCCCTTCCTCCCTTCTGTTTTTATTTTACTATGTGGGGGGTCAAGATTGTTTACTATGTAAATCTCCTCAAGTCCAGGAGTGGGTAGCATATGACCTTTAATCCTTGCTCATAAGAAGAGAATGGATTGCAAAAGAGGACAGAGGTCAAAGCCAGCCTGCATTATATAGTGAGATCTGTGCTCGCACCTGCCCACCCCCAAAATACACATCAAGGAAACTCATTAAACTTTTAGTTCCAGGATCTTGCTGTAGATCTAAACTGAACCTTTTCAGAGCTGGAAACATGCTTCTTGCTAAATATACTTTCACCCATTGACCTTAGTTATTCATATTGTTCTGGCAATCTGGTGGAATTGGTATGTTTTAACGTTCAACAGGTTTCTGATGGGCATAAGGGGTGGAAAACATTTCTATAAATGATTCAAAATCAAAACAATCCCAACACTAAACTTCCTAATGTAGACACGATTGTGTAGTGGTCAGATATTAAACAAGATTGGTATTAAACAAATAATAGCCATCTATGCAGCCAGAACATCTGGGAACATGTTCCTTATCCTTTAACATTTAAAGACTATAAACAAAAAGGAAAATAACTCTCACTGGCCCAGAAGCCTGTAGTCCTGACTACTTGGAAGACTGATACAAGAGGATTGCTTGAGACTTAGTCCAAGGTGAGCCTGAACAACTGGTTGAGACCATACCTTGTGGAAAAAAAAGAGAAATAGTTCTTTAAAATACTACAGGAAACTAGAAAGGTTACTCTTCAATCTGGAGACTCCTTACACTGTATTCCATAAGTGAAATTACTGACATTAGTGTTTGATTAACTGTTTTTTTTTCTACACAACCACACATGATTCTACATGGTTTTATCTATTTTTAAGTCTTGGCCTATGAAGAAAATTATATTTTTTTTTCAGAATGACAATCAGTTTCTCTATTTTAGCTTTAGACTCAAAACTTCTTTCCTAAAGAGTGTGCTTGTTGTCAAACCTAAACGATCATAAGTAGCAGGTTAAACAAAGTCACACTATTTTCAATAGCACCAGGTAAGACACCCCCTCCAAACAAAACACCATTCAGCTAGGAAGAAGTAACAGTGCTACCCACAGAGAATGAGTATAGAAAAATAGCATAGAAAAATGCTATGAATAAGAAAGAGATATGAGAGCAACAAAGATGGATGCTTGGTTGATGATGATGATGATGATGATGATTTGATCACCTATAGAGCCAATTAATTATTTTTTACAAACAGATGAGGTAATTTTATTATCATTTGAAATATATGCAAGCAGTGTACATCAAAATTTATATAGGATATATCCTATTGATCATGACAATACATTCCATAAACTGCCATGCCTCATATTTTGATGGATTAGAAAATGAAAAGCTTTAGGAGAGGAGAGAGGAGATAGAGGAGAGAGAAGGCTTTAGAGATGACTCAGCATTATGTGTGAGTATATATATTATATATATTATATATATTTATATATATAATGCTCCTTATGAAAGATCTGAGTCCAGTTCCCACCACACATGTCAGAATGCTCACAATTTCCTATAACTCCACTTCCGGGGTATCTGACACCATCTTCAAATATGCACAGGCACCCTCCCACACAGGTTCATGCAGACATACACACATAATTAAAAGAATTAAAATTATAAATTTCGAGAGACAATATATTAACTGTACAAATCTATTTTCCACTAAGAATTGGTTAAAATAAACAGGTGACAT
This sequence comes from Rhizomys pruinosus, assembly GCA_009823505.1. NCBI lineage: Eukaryota > Metazoa > Chordata > Mammalia > Rodentia > Spalacidae > Rhizomys > Rhizomys pruinosus. The sequence continues at coordinate 1,576,845 of VZQC01011488.1, forward strand.
AAATAATCATAGTTAATGATATTTAACATATTTCTTTTTTTAAATAATACGTAATTTTTTACAAGCCATTAAAAATATAATTAAAATAATTATTACATATTTTGGAACAAAACGTATAGCCTTTACACACAATTTAAATCACATTTTCTATACCACTTAGTGGTTAATTATGCATTGACTTATCACGTCCTGTATTTTCTTATGAAGAATTTTCTTTTTTTATAGAATAGAAAGTTTTTTTTTTGTTTGTTTTTTTGGTCTTTTTGAGACAGGGTCTCCCCTGGCGCCCCAGCTGTCCTGGACTCGCTCTGTAGACCAGGCTGGCCGTTGAACTCACAACAGATCCGCCTGCCTCTGCCTCCCAAGTGCTAGGATTAAAGGCGTGCGCCACCACGCCTGGCTTAGAATAGAATTATTTTTAAAAAAGAAACTACATTGAATTAAATGCATATTAAATGACAGCCAAACTGAGACACTGCCATCAAGGAATTTACAACTAGAAAAACAAACATGAACTAAACTTACGATAAAGATAACTGTCATCACCAAATGTGACAGTAAAGCCAATAAATTCTTGTCAAGATTCTGAAGTGATTGTTTTCTTCTCATAATTACAACAAGCTCATTGTATCCTTTCTATCTGGGCTACTTGCTTTTGGTAGTACTGACATTTTGGGTTGTGTAATATTTTCTACTTTGGAACTGTCCTACATGATGTATGATATTTATGAGCATGTTGACCTCTGGGACACATTTCAAATCCCATGTCACACAAGATTAGACAGCAGCCTGCTATATCTGAAGACGGGGAATGCCGGCATTACTCATAACCTGTGAGCTCTGTGTACAGGAAGAAATCCTGTGTCAATAAATAAGACGGAGAGTAAACTCTGGCCTACATACGTACACACACACACACACAACACACATACACACACACACAGACACACACACACACTACTAGGTGGTGGTATACACCTGTATTCATGGCAACTTGAGAAGATGAAGGTGAAGCTGAAGCAGAACGCAAAACTTCCAGGCAAGCCTAGGATATACAGAGAGAAGCTGTCTCAAAGGATAAACTGTTGTGATATCTGTCAGTTGATCACTCTGATCTGGCTGGCAGGCTGGCTAGAGAGATATTCTCTTTACCATCAGCCCTCCCTTTGAGCTCTGTCAAAAGTTCTCTAAAAAGGAGGACTTTGCTTCACCTATAAAGGTAGGGAGACTGTAAAGAAGAACCTGGACTCATATCTAGCAATTCTATAGTCTTATCACCAAAACAGGGAGGATAGATGCTCAACATCATTATAAGTCATGGGAACTCAAATCATTATCCAATCACATGCTACATAAACTCATTAATGATAAGATTTTCACTATAACATTTTCAAGTGTGAATTAAAATATAAAAGTTTCCACACATTTTTCTTTGTAGAAAATTTATAGAATCACTTTACCACATGCAATAATCACATACTTTCTGACCCACTAATTCTTTTAATATACCCTGACAAACTATTGCAGGATTGTACATCCTAGAATACGTGTTTTAGGGTCAAGTACACATAGACATAGAGTAATTGTATACAATATCTAAAATCTGAATGCAACTAATCAGAAGAGATGATGAGGGTCACTACATACTTATCAAAGGATCAATCAACCATGAAGATCTCACAATCATAAATATATATATATATTATATATTATATAGTATATATATATATAATTATAACAAACACTGGGAGACCATTCATAAACACAATCCTGAAGGACTTTAAAGTACAGATCAATCCACGCACACTAATAGTGGGAAATTTCAATACCCCAACTGAGCCCATTGGACAGATCAACTGGACAAAGAATAAGAAGAGAGACATCTGAACTGAACAATACAATACATCAAATTGACTTAACAGTCATCTACTGAATATTCCTCCCAAACACTAAAGAATATACTTTCTACTCAACTTCCCATGGAACATTCTCCAAAATTGACCATATACTGGGACACAGAGCAAATATCAGCAAATACAAAACAAAAAGAAATAATTTCCTGCACCTTATCAGACCACAGTGCAATAAAGCTTAATATCAACACCAGAAAGAGCCCTACAAGCTACAAGAACACATGGCAATTAAACAACACACTATTGTATAACAAATGGGTCAAAGGAGAAATATAAAAATTCCTGTCACTAAATGAAAGGGATGATAGAACACAACAAAACCTATGGAGCATGCCTTTAATCGTAGCACTTGGGAGGCAGAGGCAGGCAATTTCTTGTTCGAAGTCGGCTGGTCTAACAGAATAAGTTCCAGCTAGCTGGGGCTATAGGGAGATCCTGTCTCAAGAACAAAAACAAAACCAATACAACAACAACAACAACAAAACAAAAAACGAAAAAACACCTATGGGATCCCTTAAAAGCAGTCTTGAGAGGGAAAGTCAGAGCCCTGAATGCCTACATAAGAAAACAGAAAGAGGGGGCTGGAGAGATGACTCAGCAGTTAAGTTGGCTCTGCTCTTTCAGAGGAACCTGGTNAACATAAATAAACTACTCAAAAGACAAAGAAGTAACGAAACAAATGACCCACTCAAGAGATGGAGTAAAGAGTCTGAACAGAAGACTTCCAAGCAAGAGAAGACAATAAAGAGATGGCTGAGAAACATCTTAAAAAGTGTTAACAACATAATAATAAAAAACAGAAATAAAAATTAAAACACTTTAGATATCTCCTCATACTAGACTGGCTAAAGGAAAATTAAAGAAAAACACCAAATGTGAAGAAGGTTGTAGGAAAGGGAACACTCATCAACTGGTCTGGTGGGAACGTTGAACTGTGTACAACCACTAGGAAAGCCAGTGGTGGAGAACCCAATAAAAGACTCAAAATGAAGTCTACCACGTACCCAGTCACTACCACTCCTGGGTATATACCTACCACAGAACTCATCCTATCCAAAGAATACATGCACATCTATGTTTATTGCTGGTGTTGTTCACAAATCATTGTAGAGTTAGAACCAATCCAAGTGCCCTCAATCCAATGAAGGAGGATACGAGAAAAATGTAGTGTAGCTTTACACAATGGAGCTTCTATGCAAGTATGTAAGAAAGATGAACATCATGAAGCTTTGCTGGCTGCTAAATGGTCGGATCTAAAGGAACATTATGCTAAGTGAATAACAAATTCCCGACAAAACAAAAATGGAATATCTCCATTCGTGGATGTACACCAATAATACCGCTAAGTAGAAAGGCAAACTGAGATATATAGTATATAATATATATATAAATTAATAAAATATAAAAAAAAAAGAGGAAAAGTAGACATAACATTTTTCTGAAAAAAGGAAAAAATAGTTAACCATGTAATATGTAAGCTAATATATATATATATTTTATATAATTTTTTTTTTTTTTTTTTTTTTTTTTTCTATTTTATTTCATATAATTATTTTATTTTACCAAAAATGTACTAATATTGATAAAAAGCCAAGAATATATATGTTTGTAAAAGAATATATATGTACATATATATTCTTTTACCTGAAAGCAAGTGTACTATTATAATGTCAATACTTTAACAGGATATAGAATTAACCTATCACTTATTCTCAGACTTTGTAATTGTGGTATATGGGGGGAGGGTATGTATGCATACTTTAGAGTAATACAAAATTAAAGGGGAAAAAAGTGAATTACTAAACATGTTTTGGAGTTAATCTACAGTTTACTTTCAGACCTCATAATATGTGTGAAAATCATGAAATTGGAAGGAACAAAAACAAAAGGACTGAATCAAAGTGCTGACTGAAACAGTAAACTTCAGCTGAAAACAATAAACCTCTGTCTAGAAAAACTTTAAAAAGACTGCAAAAAAAGACGCAAGATATGTATGGCAAAATGCATGAACTCAGATGGGGTGGGGGGCATGGAAAGGGGACTGAGTCTAAAATTGGACTGAGAAATGTATGAATTGGACAAAGTTCAATAAAAAACAAAAAATATGTTACAAGGATGTTAAAAGTACACAATAGCCTAAGTGAAATAGCTGCCCATGTCTAACACTTAAAAATGTGAGCAAGAAAATACACTGTAACAGTACTGGATTAAAATTCAAAGGAAAAAATAAATGCCTTTGAGCCCACATTGATATAAATAAATCATTAAGTATTAATAAATGGAGAAAAAGACAAATCCTCCTCATTAAAAATTGAATCCATGAGAGAAGTAGAAAATAATCATTAGAGTACTGAAATGATAAATGTTGCAGATATGATATGAAGGATGAATTGGATATTGCCTATATATCCACACAAATATTTATTATACTCTGGTGGTTTAATAAACATCTGGGAATTCTTCATTACTTCTCTGTCTGGGAAGTAGAACTTCATTACCCTTCTCTTTACTGTGGGCTGGATTTGGTACTTCCTAACAAATATAATATAGAAAAGCAAAAGTTTAATAACTTTACAGTGGAAGAACATGACATTCGGAGAAAACCCTAATGAGTACTCCTATAAAAACGTCAAGGTTATAAGACCAAGGAAAGACAAAAACTGCCATAATTTGGAGGATACATGCCAACTACATGTGATGATGGACTATCCTGCATCAGATCCAAGAGAAAGTGCTATCCACGGAGAAATGGGTAAAACCCAAATAATGACTATAGTATTTCTTCATTTGCAGGAACTTACAGTGATTTTTAATTTTTAAGATTTGATGACACTGACTGACATGTTCATAAACGATATGTATTATTGTTTTGCAACTCTTCTATAAACGAAGATTTATAATAAAACACTTTAAATTATCATTATGTTGGGGGGCATCTGAGTACAAATGTCTAACAGGAAAAGCCTTATACATCACAGAATGCATGAAATCTGGTGGGGGGTTATAGGGGAATATGGATGGGGAAGCAGGTATAAATTTGATTAAGATATGTTGCATGAAATGCACAAAAACTCAATAAAAATATTAAGAAATGCTTAGCATGTGCCTGCAGAGTGTAAGGACTTCAGTCTGTAAGGGCTTTCTGTGATATTCAGAAGTCACATAAAATACAATCATGATGTTGTATACTTACAATCTCTGTGTTGGGGAGGTGGAGTCAAGAGGATTCCCTTAGACTCAAAGGCCACCCAGTGCAGCCTACTTTGCAAGCCCCAGGTCCTAGTAACAGATTCTGCCTTGCAAACAAGGGATACCATGCTCCTGAGGAACAGGGGCAGAGGCTGAATTCTGTCCTACATTGCACACACACACACTCCTGTGCAGGCACAGTCACACATGCATAAACATGCATACACAGGTTAAACATACAACAAATAAGTGAACATTTAAAAATAATACATTGAGGGGCTGGAGAGATAGCCTAGCGGTTAAGAGCACCGACGCTCTTGCAGAGGACCCGGGTTCGATCCCCAGCACCCACATGGCGGCTAAGAACCGTCTGTAACTCCAATTCCAGGAGAACTCCAGTTCCAGGGGAATCCGAGACCCTCTTCTGACCTCCGCGGCATTGCACGACACGGGTGCACAGACCTGCATGCAGACA
>VZQC01011488.1:1583814-1628570 GCA_009823505.1 Rhizomys pruinosus
CATCCACCTGTGCCCCTTTTCTAAGCCCAGGGAACAATCTGCGCAAGAGGGGGCGTGGTCGAATGTAAGGGCTGAGATTGGGGTGAATGGTGAAACTACAGCAATATAGCCTGGACACTTATTTGATCAACTTGATTGAACATACAAGCCCCCCCTGCTGGATGGTGGGACCAAGGGGCTGTGTGGGTTTGGGCACAACTGCTTGCAAATTGGTTTTACAAGAAGGATGCTTGTACTCATAAATTATCACTTATTGCTAAAAAATTAAGTAAAAAAAAAACTGAGAGAAAGATGCAGGACAGTTATGGCAGAATGCATGATCTGGGATGGGGTGGGGTGGGGTGGGGGGAAGGGAAAGGGAAATATGCCTGAACTGAATTGGAAAATGATGTATGAAATACACAAAGCATCAATAAAAAAAAAAAAGAAAAGAGGGTCTTCTATTCTGAGAGTAGATAACTGGAACAGAAAATGTGGAGCTAGGGTCAGAAATTCAGGCCTAGTATTTCAACAGGAAAAGTCAGTGTTAGAAAAGTGCAGAATGATAAAATGTTTAAAAAAATCAATGGCTGGAGAGGAAATCCATCACTTTCTTTGACATCTGTAGACACTGTACAACATGGGCGCACTTACATACATGGTGGCAAATACACTCATACTCATAAATTAAAAACAATAATAAATATTTTTAAAAAGATAAGAAAACTCACCATGGATAGAGGACTTCTTCAGAACCAGGGTACTTCTGCCATTGAATGAAGGTGTCTTCATCCTCCTCTTGTTTAATGTTATTCTCATCGTTCCATAGTGCCTTAGACTCGGAAGTATCCTGATATTTCTATAACCATGGATAAAATTTAGTATGAAGTGGAAGTAGAAAAATCATAAGTGAAAATCCTTCACTGCTTTAGAAGGGACATGTTTAACTGCATTTATATGTCCTGTCACCACTGTAGTTAGAATCTCCCAATATTTCAGTATTAACATGTATAAAGAGAGCCATTCATGATTGCTATCAAACCTCCTCTTCTTCTATTTCCCCTTCTCACTGAATTAAATCCTTATCTACCTATTTATATTTTCAATAAGGTTTAGTATATTTGTTATGCAGACCTTGAAAACTAATACAGGAACAAAAGATACAGACATGTGAGGAGATAGAGTTTCTCTGAATCCAGTTAGCTTCAATAGGTACTCCCATAGTACTCTCAGTATTCTTTGACCACTTCATCAAGTGTGTGTTATTTTTACTAGGAAACTCTGTATATCAATATGATTGCTGTATTATGATTACTGAACAGTATCAGAAATCAGTTGTCCTATCTCCATGGAGGCCAATGGTTATAAGGAAATTAGCACTGGCCTGGAATGCAAGAATCTGGGTCTGGTCTGTCTGTGTTTGTGGCCAGGACAAGGTTCTTATCCATTCTAATCTGAACTGTCCTCACTTACAAAAGGGAAATGAGGCCATTTATTCTACTCTTCTCACAGGTGTGTATAAGAATAAGAACTGTACTAGAGAGATGGCTCAGCAATTAATAGGCTGTTCTTGTAGAGGTACCTGAGTTCAATTCCCAGGACCCACATGGCAATTAATAGCCAACCATAACTCCAGTTCCAGGGGATCCAACTTCCTCTTCTGACCTCTGTGGGCACTTCACACATGAGCTCATTTACATACAGATAGGAAATATACTCATACACCTAAAATAAAAATAAATAAAATATTAAAAAATAAGAACAAACCATGAAAATGAATCTAGCTAGAGAGCACAGAACACAAAGACTCTCAGAATTCTCGTTTGCTCTCTTAGCTCGTTCCACCTCATGACAGTTGTATATCACACATTGTTAGAACTGATCATGGTAAAATTTTCTATTACTAAAGTATTTTTTATTTAAATAAATGAGCTTAATTTTTCTATGCATGCAGATTCAGTGAGAGGAAAAATGAGTGCCACTCAACATGTATATTTTTGAATACCATCATAGACTTTCAACACTGAATATATTTTAATATCTTTCCTAAATATTTCTCATAAATGTGTTCATCACTATTCACTATCTTCAAGCCTTACATCATCCCTGCAACCTCTTTACATTACTTAGAACCCAGTCTCTCCTTTTATAAGAGGATAACATCTCTTACTTATGCACTTAGCAATTGCAGCAAGGACTGGATTTCCATTTCCATTTGACCCTTCAGGTAAGTAATGATTGACCCACACAACTATGTGCATCCACTATCACTGTCTTATTTAAGCCTTTGAGATTACATATAATTCAAGACAATAGATGTTCAGAATATTAACTCATTTTACTTAATTTCATTTGTGGTCTCCTCTAACCAACCCTCAATTCATCTGCCTGAAAACAATTCTGACCTAGTATTCTCAATTCTGAAATCCTATGATGGCTTTACATTTCTTAAAGGCTAAGTGCCCGATTCCTCGCCCTAAAACAAAGGGGTGTCCATGAGATAAGCCCTATCATCTTGCCTTATAGAAACTTCTGGATTTTTCAGTTCCATCATCTAAACTCAGGTACACTAAATCTTGTTCTTCATATGATTTCCTGCCATTTCATGCTCAGCAGACTGCTCCTGATGAGTTCTCTGCATAGTCTTGCTAGTCTACCCACCTCTTTACTCATTTATTTTTGTGCTATTCATCAGTAAGTTTCACTTTGATATCACCTCCTCTAGAAATTTTCCTCTTGATCCTCACCATGACATACAATTCATCACATGGACTTTCAATATTATATATATTCCTGAGTAACGATCAATGGACATAGAGACTGTTTTTACTTATCATTATATTTCCAGCACCAGCACGGTGTTTGCTACGTATTATGACCTGAAGAAATGTTTATTGACTGACTGAATGAATTGGTAGATAGATGAATAAAAAATTAGAATGATAGTGTCAAAAGATATTTAACTGATTATTCTGTCCAATTCTCTAAAAAGAGAATTGGATTCAGAGAATATAAAGAGCTGATGAAAGTAACATAGTTAAAATCAAATTAGGGTTAGGAACAAAATTTGCTTTCTCCTTCTATTCTTTTCATTTTCTTATACTGGTCTTATACTGCTATATCTTCTCTTAAAAATCCAACTAAATATCCAGGTATTTGTCTTGAGAGAATTTTAAGCTTATAAGTCTTTGTTCAAATGTTTTTTACTTCCTTATTTTGTGGCAAACACCATCTGTCAACTGGTATTTTACATGAATGGAATAACAGAAGGTTTGTGTTCTTTAGAAAGTTCTAGTTAGTACTTCCCTCTTTGATCCATATTTACTTGCTTAAAGATAGAAAAATTAAGCATGAAGAAGGGAAAAAATAAATTGAACTTTAACTAATACAGTTATAAACTATAGGTTAATTCAAAGTTGCTTTGGCTCTCATGAAACTCTTGTGAATATATAGCAATTCTTTTAAAACTTATTCTATTTCCCCAAAGATACCAGAACAAGAGTCAAAATTTTTTTTGCTTTGAAGTTATTCAAGAATTTTAAAAGGGAAAAGAGATGATGCAAATTAAATAAAACATTAAATCTCTAGAGGAACACACAAAAATCTGGAGAGATGGCCTAGCGGTTAAGAGTGCCGACTGCTCTTGCAGAGGACCCGGGTTTGATCCCCAGCACCCACATGGCGGCTGAGAACCGTCTGAAGCTCCAATTCCAGGAGAACTCCAGTTCCAGGGGAATCCAACACCCTCTTCTGACCTCCGCGGCACTGCACGACACGGGTGCACAGACTTGCATGCAGACAGTACATTCATACACATACAGAAATAAATAAAATTAATAAAAATATTTTTAATATTAAAATAATAACACAAACAACATATAAAAATAATACAGCAGAGTGAATAATGTAAAAACTCATATTAAGAGAAATGGATAAAGAAATATAGCATATATTCATAATGGAGTTTTATTCATCAATGGAGAAGTATAATTACATTATTTTCAGGAAATTGGATACAACTGTAGATTATCATATGAAATGGATTAAGTCAGATTCAGAAAATCAAATTTCTATGTTTTCTCTCATTTGTGGATATTATATAAGGACACAAAATCATATATATACACACATATATGTGTGTATGTGCGTGCATGTGTGTGCGTGTGTGTGTGTGTGTGTGTGTGTGATAAAAGTTGAAAAGTAGAGTAAAACTGTGTAGGGAATGAAGGAGAATAACAGGAGAGGGACTGGAGAGAAAGGAAAGAGTAGCCATAAGGAGGACATCATCAAAGTGCATTATATATTTGTACAAAAATGTTATTATAAAATTGTTTTTTGTGTGCAATTATCATATGCAGAAAATATGAGGAAGACAAGCTCATAATGATGAGAAAACGCTCAAGTATTCAATAGATAAGTGAATGTGGAGATACACAATTTGTAAAAGAAAATACTGAGGCTGGGGAGATGGCTCAGTGGATAAGAGTGTCAGTTCTGCAAGCATGAGGACCCAAGTTTGAATTGGCAGATACCCCAACACTTGAGGGGAGCAGATTAATCCTGGGATCTAATTGGTCAGCTGCTATAGCCAAAATGATGAGCTTCTGTTTCAGTAACAGAAACCTGTCTGAAAGCAATAGGGTGGAGAGTGATAGGGGAAGACAACCCAGTTTCATCCTCTGGCCTCCATAGGCATGCACTGGTGAACATTCTCAGATATCCATGTGTAGATACCACACATAAATAACGACTGTGCATAACAAAGGAAATGCCATTAGCAAACAAGCACTTATGAAATTATTAAACTCTCTAGCAATGAAAGAACTAAACAGAACATTTATGAGTTAACTTTTTAACTGTTTATTTTATGTGTTTGAGTATATTGCTTGCAAGTATGTAAGTATGCCCATGTCACACAATGCCAGTAGTGGTCAGAAGAGGGCATTGGATCCCCTAGAACTGGCGTTATGGACAGTTAGCAGCCAGTGGGAACCAAACCTGGGTCTTCTGAAAGAGCAGCCAGTGCCCTTAAACACTGAGTCATTACTCCAGCCCCTGAGATTAATTTTATAGCCACTATAAAAATTTTTATTGAGCATTGTGATAGCAAACTTGTGATAAATTGGCACATGTCCCTTATCACTGGTGACAATGTAGATATTTTGGATTTGTGTATGTTGTATTGTAGCCTTTTGGCATAATAACACTATTTCTAAGAGTTTAAACTTAGGAAATAATAATAAAGAATAGGAAAATTACATTACTGGTTTTACAATGTCAATTTAAATATGTAGAGCAGAAAAAATAAGCCACCTAAATATTTGATAAATGAACATTATCTTTAAACATGGCAATGACATAAATGATTGGATATTAAGTGGTCATTATAATTTGAATTGGGAAGACAATATAAATGATACAGAAAATATTTATGACACAATGTGAAAAATGCTTAAAGAAAGACAATATGGGATAATGAAAAATAAATTTTCCAAGAGAGTGGATTCTATTATTTTATTGTCATTTCCCAGGAGAGAGCTTTTGCTTCATTCCCAGAAGGGAGTAGTATCAGGAAGATATTTAAAGATCCTGTCATTATTTCCAACTTTTCCTCTCCTCAGAAAAATGACTAATGTGATGGATAAAATATTAAAAAGCATTATTTGGCACATGCATACTTAAAAAAATTATTTTATGCATATGAATGTATTGAGTGCCTATATGTAAGTGTACCCATGCCATACAGTACCTGCAGATGTTAGAAGATGGCATCGGATTCCCCTGGCACTGGAGTTACGGAAGGTCTTTAGCCACCAGTGGTTACTGGGACTCAACCTGGGTCCTCTGCAAGAACAGCCAGTGCTCTTAACTGCTGAACCATGTGTATAACATAGTATAAGAATAATCTAAACATGTATGTAATTATACAGTGTCATGGAGCTGGTTTCTTTTTATCCCCACCAGCTCTCATTAGTCAAAAGTTTGTGAATATTAGCACAAAAAACAGCTCTAGGAACATATGTATCAACAAAAAAGAGTTTAAGTGACAGTTGACTACATTCTCCATGAAGAACTTTATGTAGAGTGGCTGTTTAATTATTAATTGGTACAATGTATTTATGCTTGTGTACATGCATGCATTTGCATATGCATAAACTTATGTCTGGATGAAATTCATACTCTAAGGTATTGCTATTTTCCAAGTTCTGAGCTTCCTTTTCTGTCCTAAGGAGCTAATGATGATGACTAAAGGTTTTATTTATACTTTGAGACAGGTTATGCTTCTGTCTTTGGCATACTTAAGATTCTTTGTTTTATTAAGACTGCCAGGTAAACCTTTGAGACAGCATTGAATATTGACTTTCCCTTAAGTCAAATTCTGTTGCTGCTTTTTTTTTTACTGTAAGTACCACTTGCAAATACACAGAATAATGGTGATGGCTGGAAGCTCTATAACTAGTAAATGGTGTAAATCTCGTATTATAATACACTCTACCATCAACTTTACTTTTTAAATTAATGGGATTGGGATTGACTTGCAAAAACTGCCTTAGACAGCTTGGAATGAAAAGAACTGACAATTATATATTAACCCTTCAATGTCTCTTTTTAAGTTGCATTGAAATGCAAGTTTGACTTCCTTCCACTTTCCATGACTGTCTCACTAAAAAAGAAACAAAAGTAAAGATATATTTTGTTTTCTAATATGCTGTGCCTCTTTGCTTAACTATGAAATAACCTCAAGCCACTTCTCACAGGTCTTATGTTTCCATTGAAGAATCAAAAAAAATTATTATCCCTTTGTTCATATACATGTCAGGAAATAACAGACTGATGGGAAAATGTAATCTCTTTGATTCTGGGTATAAGTGAACAAATGTCTCTACAATGCCAGAAAGCTTGTGGAAAAATCTTTGTTTCATATAAGATGGTCCCGGACACAATTAAGAATGTTTTGAGCTGAAAGTGCAGGCAAATAGTGCTCAGCAAAAATTATTAATGAATTATTATTATACTATGTTATACACACATAATAAATAGAAAAAAATAAAGTGAATTTGACAACTGTGGGAATTAAAAAGTCAGTAATTTTTATTTTTTTATTTTTATTTTTTGGTCTTTTCAAGACAGGGTCTCCCTGTAACCTCCCAGATGTCCTGGAACTCACTCTGCAGACCAGACTGGCCTTGAACTCACAATGATCCGCCTGCCTCTGCCTCCTAAGTTCTAGGACTAAAGGCGTGTGCCACCATGCCTGGCTGAAAGTCATTAATTTTTAATCACAGCCTAATTATTTGTATATAAACTTAGCAATTTGTAAATTACTTTCATTGCATTATGGTAACACCAGTGTTGTCATTATATAATTTCTTTTTGTCTGTTTATAGTAAAGCTTCTAGAAATACTTGCCTATACTCATAGGCTCTCCATCTTATATTCCATTGTGTTCTCAAACAACAACCTCACCAAGTATTTTTCAACAGCTATTTTTACTTTGTTTCTCAGGAAACTCTATGAGGCTACCTCTGTAAGCCAAACCTAAAGTTTGATATGGCCTATGATGACCCTTATTCCATCTTAAAAAATGCTTCATTCTATGTGCCAATTACTTTTTGTCAACTCCACACAAACCTAGACATACCTGGGGAAAAGGAAACCTCACTTGAAGAATTTCCCATTCCCAGATCATATTTGCATGTGGACAAGTCTGTGAGGTATTTTCTTAATTGTTAATTGATGTAGGAAGGCCCACCCCATTGTAGGTAGTACCATCTCTAGGCGGATGGGTCTGAGCTACATAAGTGTGGTAGCTGAGCATAACTGCGGAAGGAAGCCAGTGAGCAATATTCTTCCAACATCCCTCCCTTCCAGTTCCTGCCTTGAGCTCTTGTCCTGGCTACTCTCTGTGATGGATGGTAACCTGGAAGCGTAAGATGAAATAAACTCTTTCTTCCCCAAGTTGAGTTTGGTCAGTAGTTTATCACAGCAACAGAAAGTAATCAGTAAGTTCTCAAACACCATTTTCTGTTACTTTTTCTGCTGCCTTCTAGCTCACTAATTGTTCTTTGGTGGATTATTCTAATTTGTTTAGTATCGTAGTCTTTGGATGACCCAGATTCAATCTTTAACCTTATCTTCATCCATACTTTTTCTTCTAAGAGTTTCTTTTCCATGTACATGGCTTAAATAACATCTATACTTAGATAAGACCCCAAATTTATCTCTTAAAAGCTAAGCAAGTTTTATTTAAGTGTGTATTTTTAACTGCTACTTCAATAGGTTCACATAAATATCCAATGAGAATGTCAACCCTTACAAGTCTATATGAATTTATGATTCTCCCAATCTTAGAGTGGTGGCACACACCTACAATCCTAGTTCAAGAAGCAGAAGCAAGGAGATAATAAATGTGAAGTCCAGACTGGGGAATATTGTGAGTTCTAGGGTAGCCTGGACTTCAAAGATAGATCCTTTAAAAAAAAGCTAAACAAGTCAAATGTATGTGTCATATCTGACCACATCTTTTCACTATCTTGCAGACAATTCAGTGTGTACCAGATAGTTACTTTACTGAAAATGTATGCCAATTGCCAATTTGCTTTACAGAACAGTTTGAAATATATTTCTTAATTTAATTTATTTATTTATGTAAATAAATGTACTGTCTGCATGTAGGTTTGTGTACCCGTGTCGTGCAGTGCCACAGAGGTCAGAAGAGGGTGTTGGATTCCCCTGGAACTCGAGTTCTCCTGGAATTGGAGTTACAGACGGTTCTCAGCCTCCATGTGGGTGCTGGGGATCGAACCCGGGTCCTCTGCAAGAGAAGTTGGTGCTCTTAACCACTAGGCCATCTCTCCAGCCCCCAACTTGAAATATATTTCTACTGCTTATGCTGATAGATGAGATTTAATGCTTAGTTTTCCACAGAAAACCTGCTGCTGAAGCCAAACTTCAACCAATGGTTGCGTTTCTTCTTAGACATGTCTTTTTCTGTTTACCAAGGGATTGGTTACAAATAACTCATCTCTTCAGATTGTTAATTACTTAGCAAAAAATGGAGCAATGGAGCTGGTATCTTTGATGCTGCCTTCTCTGAATCAAAATGAGACTCAGATATCCAAGGCAGCATGTTAAGTTGACGTTTTAAAAATAGGGACTGACATCGTTAATAATTCAGGGCATAGAAGTCTTTATCTTTGCATGTGGTTTCTGTAGTCTTGAAAGACTAGGTTATAAATCATATCTTTCGGAAAGAAGTAAAAATATACTTTCTTTCATTGTGGGTGTTAGTAGATAAGTCTGTCTCATAGTATATTGGTACCATCCCTACCTTTTTAATGGGAAAAATGCTCTGTAGCCCTGGGTTTGTACTGTAGCTCACAAAATGAAAGACGTTTGCAAACATTTCCTAATCTCATTTCTATATACTGCTACCATTTCTGATTTTAAGAAAATCTTAGATCTTGGTCTTTTATGATTTGTCCCTTTTGAGTACAAATATGCAGAGCTAGGATTTTTTGCACTCATGATCAACACCACTCTTTGATGGGTCTTTAAAATCCAAAGAGGTCAGTTGCATCCAGCATACTTTGGCACTATGAGGGGTAGAAGAAACCACTTCTATCTGTAAATGCTAACTACATAGGCGAAATCTGTAATTCTCTTGTTAAAAATAGGTCAGTTAATATATTTCTGAATCAAAAGGTTAATATTTGTATGTTTCCTTCTAGATTAGCCCCTATTCATATGATGGAGATGATATTTTATTGAATACAGCAGAAACATTATGTAGAAAGTCTTGGCCTTTACTCTTTGAATGAGCTACTACATAGAAGCATAAAGTCAAAATCTATACCTTTGTACAACTCAGGCATTAATTGGTAACTGTCCTTTCACACACTGAATCATCTTTGAAGCTCATCTAGATCTATATCTTCTATTTTAAAGTAGAACAACTAAGAGATTTAAAAGGAAGACCTTGTGTCAGTCATTACTGACACAAGGTCTTCCTTTACTTCCTTTACTTCCATTACTCTAGCAAATATTCAAGGTGATTAATTTAAAAAGATGAAAGATTTGGGGGGGATCTTTTTGAGACAGGATCTCCCTGTAGCCCCAGCTGTCCTGGAACTCATGTTGTAGACCAGGCTGGCCTTGAACTCACGAAGATCTGCCTGCCTCTGCCTCCCAATTGCTAGGACTAAAGGCACGTGCCACCACGTCCAGCCAAGATTTATTTTTGATACACACTTTTAGAAGTTTCCGTCCTCAGTTGGCTGGATTTGTATTTGGGAGCCTTTGGTGAAATAATATATAATTGAGGAAGTACATAGTATAATAAAATACTTACCTCAGGGAAGCAATGAAACAGAAAAAGGAAAAAGAAAGTACTTAGGTCACAATATCCCCTTCAAAGATATAAACCCCAAAGGTCTGAGTTCCTTCTGGTAGACCCATTTTTTAAAGTTCTACCATCTCCAAACAGTACCAATAAAGAATTTAAGGCATGGACCTTTGGAGCCATTATATATACAATCTATATAGATCTAGATTTGAGTCCCCGTGACCAATTGCAGATCATTATAGGGATTATATGACTTTTCTGTCACCATTTGCTCATGTGTCAAATGGAGATAAGATTACCCTTTGCTCCATGGAGTTATTAGAAAGATACGACTGGCTAATATCAAGAACACAAAAGATGCCAAATGGTGGGAATGTAAACTCATACAACCACTATGGAAAGCAGTGTGGAGAACCTTTAAAAGACACAAAATGAGCCTACCACCTGACCCAGCCATACCACTACTGGGCATAAACCCACAAGATCCGTCCTACCGCAAAGATACATGCACATCCATGTTTATTGCAGCTCTCTTCACAATAGTGAAGTGCTGGAACCAACCCAAATGCCTCTCAACTGACCAGTGGATGACAAAAATGTGGTACATCTACACAATGGAGTACTACTCAGCAGTAAAGAGAGATGACATCATGAACTTTGCAGGTAAATGGATGCAACTCGAAGCCATTATGCTAAGTGAAGTAACACAGTCCCAGAAAAAAAAAGCGGTGAATGGTCTCCCTCATCTGTGGATGCTAACACCAAATCCCCAGATGAAAGGCAAGCTGAACAACATTATTGTTTTATTTCTTCTTATCTGAAAGCAACTATGTTGTTATAATGTAAATCTCTTAATCCGCTCTATAAACAATCCACCACTTACTTTCAGATTCTATAATTAATGTATATGAGTGGAAAGTATGTATTCATATTTTAGAGTAATATAAAATTAAATGAGGAAAACGTGAATTACTAAACATAAAAAAAAGAATGAGAGAAAGATGCAGGACAGTTATGGCAGAATGCGTGATGGGGGGGCATAAAATAAATTTCTCCTGGAGACATCAAAAAAATAAAGATTAAATTAATGATACTTGTACAATGCTTCTCATTATGATTAGCATATAATGTAATTCATTGAGTGGAAGCTATTACTGTTACTGTTAGTGCGTGGTTTATTTTTTCTTGTATGCAGGATTGGTACTCATGAGTTATGTGACTTGGGAAAATCAGTTCATATCTTTGAGTCAAATGTGGATAAAACCACTGCTACCTGAAATTGTTGCTGTGATGTAGGATACTGTGTAATGTTCTTAGCAAAGTGCCTAGTGTGTTACAACTAACTCAACACATTTTGAAATTATTTTTGTTATTCCCATTTGCTTGAATAGTACATTTTCTCCTGGAGAAATATTTTATATAAATGAGGATATAGAGACATGGGATAGAATCTAAGTGTGTCACAAGAATGATTTTTACTAAGTGAAAACTAAGAATGATATTGAGTATAAAGACAAAGCTATGTAATTCATACATAAGAAGAAACTAAATTAATTAAAATATTGATATAAATTTACTTTCTCATTCTTATTATAGAAAAATAAGTTAACTTTAATGAATAAATTATATATGCAAAATAATTCCACAGAGCTGTAGATCTGAACCATGAGTTCTCAAAAAGGAAAGAAAAATGGCTGGGACGTATGTGATGGTTTGAAAGAGAATGTTCCCCATAGGATTTAAGTATTTTGACATTTTATTACCAGTTGGGGAAACTGTTTTAAGAGGTTTTAGGAAATGCTGCCTTGCTGGAGGAAGAAGGTCCCTGGGACAGATTTCCAATTGTGTACTATATCTGGTGCCTGCTTAAAAGATGTGATCATTGGACTTTCTGTTCCAGCTACCTCCTTTTGCCACAACCCCTCCCCGCCTGATTATGGACTCTCCACTGGAACTGTAAGCCAAATAAACTCTTCCCTCTATAAGTTTCTTTACTTATAGTATCTTATCACAGCAACAGGAAAATAAGCAATACAGATGTATCAAAGAAACTGTTTAGCAACTTTAACTATCAGGGAAATGCAAGCTAAAACTACTCTCATTTCCATCTTATCCTAGTCCGAATGACTAAGATTAAGAACAACAACAACAAAAACAACAACAATAACACCTGATATGCTCGGCATGGAAGTGCATGCATTTAATCCCAGCATTCTGAAGGCAGCGGCAGAGGCAGATGCAGATGCAGATGCAGACGCAGGTGAACCTCTATGAGATCAAGGCCAGCCTGGTCTATTTAGTAAGTTCCAAGCCAGCCAGGGCTACAGGGAAACCCTGTCTGAAAAAGACAAAAATGAATAAATAACTGAATAAATAAATAAGCACATGTGCTGAATAGCTTTAGTGTCAACTTGACACACCTGGGTTGAGGGAGCCTCAATTGGGGAATTGGCTCCATTGCACTGGCCTGTGGGCACATATGTGGAGTAATGTCTTGATTGTTGAGCAGTGTGGAAGTGCCCAGCCCACTATGGATGGTGTCGCCCTGGGCAGGTTGTTGTGTATGGTATTAGAAAGCAGGCTGGGCATGGGCCAGGGGAGCAAGCCAGTAGGCAGCATTCCTTCATGGCCTGTGCCTCAGCTCCTGCCTCCAGGTTCCTGTCCTGAGTTCTTGCCTTGGGTTCCCTGAGTGATGAACTGTGACCCAGGAGATGTGAGCTGAATAAACCCTTTCCTCCCCAAGTTGGTGTCGGTCAGAGTGTTTTGTCACAGGAATTGAAGAGAAACTAGAACAGCATATAAATGACAACTAACCATATCCAGTATGTGAGGAAAGAGGAATGTTTATTCACTATTGTAGGGAATAGAAATTGGTGCATCCACTGTGGAAATAAGTGTGGAGAATCTTCAAAAAGAAAAAGCATATTCACCATGTGATCCAGCTCTTTGGCATGTGCCCAAAGGACTCAGTATTCGACTATTAAGATACTTGTTCATCCTTGTAAATTGATGGTCTATTCATAATAACTAGGAAATGGAAGAAGCCTAGATGTTCATCAACTGATGATAGATCAACTGATGATGGATGATGGTGGCACATATACAAATGGAATTCTTTTCGGCTGTGGAGAAAAATGAGATCACAAAATTCACCACTAAATAGACAGAACTGGAATATAGTATACTGAATTAACCCAGACATAGGAAGTAAAACATTCTATGTTATCACTCACTTGTGGATCCAATATCATAAACTTTAGGTTTGAAAGCATAACCTGGAATAACCATAGAAATAAGAAAGTAGAAAGAGAGGGGAAGGATGAAGGAACATGAGAGAGGTAGATAGTAAAACACAGGTCCTAGTAAGGGAAAGGGGCGCAAAGTGCATCGGGGGGATTTATGTGTGTAGGGGGAAAGAAGGTGATATAGAGAGAAAGGAAGTGAAGAGAGAGAGCACTATAGAATATTTGGAAAAGCCATAGAGAAACATTTTATAAATGTACTTTAAATATACATGTATTGGGGCTGGAGAGATAGCCTAGCGGTTAAGAGCACCAACTGCTCTTGCAGAGGACCCAGGTTCGATCCCCAGCACCCACATGGCGGCTAAGAACTGTCTGTAACTCCAATTCCAGGAGAACTCCAGTTCCACGGGAATCCGAGACCCTCTTCTGATGTCTGCAGCATTGCACGACACAGGTGCACAAACCAACATGCAGACAGTACACTCATACACATACAAAAATAAATAAAATTAATTTTAAATATACACGTATTGACACCACTCAGTATAGAAGCTTCTTATGTACCAGGTGAAGAATAATATAGAGTTCCACAACTGGACACACACAGACATGGCCCGTGAATTGCTTGTGCCTATGTGACACATCTAAAATGCAACCTGTACACCTAAGTCTCAAACAACAGAGAACAAGGGGCCAAGAAGCCATTAATTAGTCTCTTAACTCTCATTAAAGAAACTCCCCTATGCAATAGGAGGCCAGGAACTCAAAAGGGCATAAATGATCAAACTGTAGAGATTAGGAGTCTACAGAGTGTGGGTCCATGGACAGGTCCATGGAGAGTAATTTGGCCAATAGACCTTAACATAAATGACGGAAAGTATGAATTCCAGATTGGGGGCTGTGGGAGTGTGCCAATGGCAATGCAGGCATAAATGCAGTTAAGACTGATTGAGATGTTATGTATGAAATACACAAAAATTCAATAAAATAAAAAAGAGAAAAATACATGTATTATAACAATATAATGTGATATATAATATATATTAATTCAGATACCATGTACAGTGTAATAGCACTCCCCCCAGAAGCCATAGACTAACCAAACCCCAGTGCCAGACAGAGAATATCTCATTTTGATTTGTTGACTGTAGTAAAGACAAGAGATCCACAAAGAATATAGGCTACTGCCATTTTTCTTGGTAATACTTAAAGGTAAGATGCTGTTGCTAAAAACTCCACACACTATAGTCATAAGACTTTGAGATATCAGGCTGCTACTTATCTGGGAAAATCTTCCTTGAGGGCTAGCTCTCATAGTGTCAGAAGGTGCTATGCAAGGTGCCAAGTGAGAAAAGTTACTAACAGTCCAGCAAGACATTCTCCTGTGGTGTAGTATAATACTGGCACTTATACCTTGAGGTCAAACAACAGCTGTCTAATGGACATAAGACATTCTCTATTGGAAGGAACTCATGTTTGGCACTGTAAACTTAACCAAGAACCTGTAACTAAAAAGTTCTTATATCTTGGAGAAGATCATAATACAAACTTATTAGTAATGTAATGTAGTTTCCAACTGCCTTCTAAATACTCAGTCTTAGACCCACAGATAATTGCAGATCTCATATCCCATCATAGAAACCTCCTTTTGTAGTAGAAGGATACTATTAGGGAGATCCACAACTAGTCAAAATATAGAGAATAAATGACTAAATAGTACCTTGCTATAAGTAGGATATTTAAAATATGACCTCTGCGCCTAAGGATTGGGGAACATTGTGGAAGAGCAGGCAAAGGATTGTAAGAGCCTGAGGATGAAGACAAGTACTGCATGAAAGTTGTACCCATAAATTCTCAAAAAAATGGTTGCCTATTCAAGAACTGCTTGATGACAAAGCCAGCTGATATGCCAGTATTGATGCTAGAGATTTCACAAGGCCCCACTCATAAATGAAGTGCTATAGGCAGTCAGTGGTTGCTAAGGGAGGGAGAACTAATTTCTATCTCCTCTTTGAGGGACAAGTTCCCAATCATAAATGATCAGCAAACAAGAGGAACACTAATTGGTCTCAGTATGTTATGTGTTTTTCCATATGTATGTGTATAAAACAGCCAGTAATATTTTTGAAGTGATCAATTTGAAAAAGCTTGTTTCAGGGACAAAGGAATAGTTAGAGGGAATCAGAGGGGTTGAAAATAACAAATACATTGTACTCATGGATGAAATCCTCAAATAACAAGAAATCTCCCATATAGTGATAAACCATTTCTTAAGTTGGATTATAATAATTAAATTATTCCCTCTGACCTTTTCAAGAAGTAAATCCTTGCTCACTTTGATGTTATTGGAAAGGATACTTGATCTATCCTGAAGCTATTCTCTATTATCATACTATAAAAGCTTTACCTGTACTAATTTAAACTGTTTTTTTATTTTATTTTTTATGTATGTATATGAATGTACTGTCTGCATGCAAGTCTGTGCACCCGTGTCGTGCAACGCCGCGGAGGTCAGAAGAGGGTGTCGGATTCCCCTGGAACTGGAGTTCTCCTGGAATTGGACTCCCAGACGGTTCTCGGCCACCATGTGGGTGCTGGGGATAGAACCCGGGTCGTCTGCAAGAGTGGTCGGCGCTCCCAACCACTAGGCCATCTCTCCAGCCCCTAAACTGTTTTTAAATTAACTTTTACAACATTTTTGACATTTTAATACCTTTATATATTTTTTATTTATTATTTTATGTGTATAAGTATATTGTTTGCATGTGTGTAAGTGCACCCTTGTCATGCAATACACACAGAGTCAGAATAAGGCATAGGATTCCCCTGGAACTGGAGTTAGGATGGTTGTTATTTACCATATGGGTGCTGGGAATCCAACCTGGGTCCTCTGCAAGAGCAACCAGTGGTCTTAAACACTGAGCCATCTCTCAACCCCTGACATTTTCAAACTTTTACGTTATACACACTCTTTGAAGCCTACCCATAAATCAGATTTTTCAAAACTAGTTAGGCTAAACACACCGAGGAATTATTCATCGTTTATGTTCGATATGAAACAAATACACGGTACTCCCCATCACAACCACAGCTTTGTTTTAAAATAGAATATGGAGGACGAATAAAAAGGTCAGTCATAAATACTCCAGTGCCCCCCGTCAGTCAAAACTGTCAATCTTATGACCAAGATATGAAATTCTTTTTAGGAAATTGTGAAATAGAATTGTTTTCATTTGTGTACAATGATGATGTTTTAAGTGCTTTATAAAAGTTATTAGATAATTTTTAAAACTTGTCCAACAAATACACCAAGTTAGAATATGTGCTGATTCTAAAATAGCATAAGTATCTACATGACATAAAATTATTCCCAAGTGTTCAAGCAGTTTAGTCCTGGGGATGGTGAGTCTTTAGAAATTTTATATAATGTGATTCATGCCTTAAAATAACATCACATTTTCCTAAGATGAAAGAAGTTTTCATATAACTACAAGATATAAGGCCAAATGTGGAGTCCTCAATTTCTATTCAAACTATTTTAAAAAAGAATTTCTTTTACAAATAACCATCCTTGACTCCTCAAATGCACTTATGGTACTGATTTTACTAGGAATAGTTGTACAGGACATGGGTAATCAAAAAGATTTAATTTTTAGGTGGTTTTTGCTGCTGCTATTATTATGGTTTGATCTCTAACTACTTAGAAATAGGAAACCAAAAATGAAACAGGACAGACTCAGGTAGCTTAGGTAAAATTTATTTTTATATTTTTTATTATTTATTTTTATTGATGTTTTGTGTATTTCATACATCTTTTTTTTCAATTCAGTTCAGGCGTATTGCCCTTTCCCTTCCCCCCCCCCCCCATCCCACCCCACTCAACCCCAGATCATACATTCTGCCATAACTGTCCTGCATCTTTCTCTCAGTCTTTTTTTTTATGCTTAGGAATTCACATTTTCCTCCATTAATTTTATATTACTCTAAAATATGAATACATACTCTTCACCCATATTCAGTAATTACAGAATCTGAAAATAATTGGCAGGTGGATTCTAAAGCCCGTTGAGAGATTCACATTATAACAAAATAGTTGCTTTCAAATAAAGAGAAATACAACAATAATGTCATTCAGCTTGCCTTTCATCTGGGGGATTTGGTGTTAGCATCCACAAATGAGGGAAACCATTCTCTGTTGTGCCTCAGGGAGCACACCACCCATCCCGGGAAGTCCCAGCTCAGACTCTAGACACCCACCCAGAGTCAGTGAGGTTCCAGTGAGTCAAGGCAGACCTGCCTTGTCCCTTGGGGGGACATGCCACCTGCCCCTGGAAGTCCCAGCTCAGAGTCAGTGAAGTAAAATTTAATTGGACCGTAGCCCAAGTCACAGATTACATGTCATAGCTTAACAGATGCTTCAAAGTTTTTGAGAAGTAAATAAAATGCCTTGATTTTGAATAGGTATCTTTTTTGTTATTTATTTTTGAACATCTGTACATCTGTTACAATGGTTCCCAACCAAACCCAGTCCCCTCCATGTCTCAACCCCCAGTCACAACTCATGAACCACAACATCCAAGCTAAGCCCTATCTAGTCAATTTCTCAAGTGCAGACATCCTTCTGTGCAAATAGATCTGCTGGAATCTAGTCAGCACACCCAGAAATCCTAGATAAGTCATACTCTTCCTCACCTAATAGTACTCAGTCTCCTGTAGTTTTCAGTCCAGGGTCAGTGACACACCTATGTCCCTTGCTCCATTTTGAGAACTTGTCCCAGTTGGCATGGCCCCCTTGTCTGATGCCTACATTGTCACAGGTTTAGTGTGAAAGCTTACAGTCCATTGTAAATCACATCCTCTCTATGTACCAGCACCAGCCCCGGCCCTTACAATCTTTCCACCCCCTCTTCTACAATGATCCCTGACCCATGGGTAGGTGAGGTCTAATATAAGGGCCTCATCCAGGGATTCAGCCTGTGGGGGCTCCTATTCTTTGAAGGTTGACTAGTCGTGGCCTTCTCTTTGTCTCATTCTCTATTGTGATCAGAAAGAATCCTGGTGAGAATTGAGGGGTGCGCTCATTTTCTCTCTGCCCCTCATTCTGTGTGTAGAGGGCCAATTGCAGTTGTTTCTGTTAGTAATGGGGATTTTTCAGATGTATATGTTCTGTGTCTGACCAGTTGTTGGATTCTGCAGTGGCCTCCATGTTTTGCTTTTTTGATTAGTGGCATATGATATGCTCGTTCGTAAACACAAGATTCCATTGTTAGTGTATGATAAGAAATTTCATTTGTCTAGAGATCTGACCTTGCTAGGCTTTTCTCTATTCAGCTGTGTGCATTTGGCTGAGTTTATAGTGGCTCTCATGGTTTCACTCCCATTGGGAGAGTTCCAGGTCCAATTAGATAGCTTTTTACCATACCCCAGATAACAGAGTCTACACTGAACCAATGGAGTAGTATTCTGGGCAGCTCATCATGGTTGTTAGAGTTTAGTGCTGGGCTGTACCACTGATCGACCTTCTCTTGTAGCAGTGTGCACATTGTCTAGCATTATGAGTGCTTAACTTCAGATAGAAAAGTTGCAGGTCAGTTCCTATTCCATTAATCTAAGTCTCATCACTGAAGCATGCCCTGCTCCAGTAGGGCCTTGTCCTCTATTCCGGTAGATAATAAAGAGCGTTGGAGATAGCCTGCTTTGTTTTTTTTTTTAATTTTTTTTTATTATTTATTTTCATATGTGTATGAATGTATTGTCTGCATGCAGGTCTGTGCACCCGTGTCGTGCAATGCCGCGGAGGTCAGAAGAGGGTCTCGGACTCCCCTGGAACTGGAGTTCTCCTGGAGTTGGAGTTACAGACGGTTCTTAGCCGCCATGTGGGTGCTGGGGATTGAACCCGGGTCCTCTGCAAGAGCATCGGTGCTCTTAACCGTTAGGCTATCTCTCCAGCCCCAGCCTGCTTTGTTTTGAAAATTACTTAGATCGCTCTCACCAATCATTCTAAGGGAAGTACCCTCTGTCTTGCACTGTGTTCCCTGCCATACAGATAACAGGTTGAATAACTAATGTTCAGAGAGTACATGTGAATTTCTCATTGGGTGTCAGGGGCATCACATTACACTTTGGGCTTCTCAGCTTCTCAAATTCCAATCATCTCTATTCTTTCTTCTTCCCTTACCACCCCAGTCTTCTTTCCTCAGACCCAACACTCCCATAATCCCCACCGTCCCCCTGTCCTGACCTCCCATCGTATCCTCCTTTTGTCTGCTCCTCCTCCCCTCCCAACACAATTCCCCCACCCTCCCACCTTCCCCTCAAGTGACATCTGACATCTATTCCTAACTCTCCCTGTTTCAAGATTTTTTTCCCTTTACATTCATGTATCCTTTCCAATTTCTTGGCTCTGGTGCTATATCAGGATATATATTCAACATAAGGGGATTGATGGTACAATCCACAAATGAGGGAGAACATATATCACCTGGTTTTCTGTCTTTGTGTTACTTTACTCAGAATAACATTCGCTATTTCCATCCATTTACCTGCAAATGTCATCTTCTCTTACTGCTGAGTAGTACTCCATTGTGTAGATGTACCATATTTTCATTATCCTTTCAATAGTTGTGAGACATTTAGGTTACTTCCCTTTCTTCCCTATTTTGAAGAAAGCAGCAACAAATATGGATGTGCAGGTATCTTTACAGTATGATGAGTCCTTTGGGTATATGCCAAGGAGTGGTATTAACTGGGTTATATGGTAGGTTCATTTTTAGTCTTTTGAGAGTTCCCTACACTGCCTTCCACAGTAGTTGGAGTAGTCTGCATTCCCACTAACAGTGAATGAGTTTCCCCTTTCACCACACCCTCTCCAGCATCTTGTGTCCTTTTCCTGAATGTAGCCAGGCTGTAGGTTCATTTGTAGTCTTTTGAGAGTTTCCTACACTGCCTTCCATAGTGGTTGGACAGAACTGCATGCCCACTAACAATGAATGAGTTTTCCCCTTTCACCACACCCTCTCCAGCATCTTGTGTCCTTTTCCTGAATGTAGCCAGGCTGTAGGTTCATTTGTAGTCTTTTGAGAGTTTCCTACACTGCCTTCCATAGTGGTTGGACAGAACTGCATGCCCACTAACAATGAATGAGTTTTCCCCTTTCACCACACCCTCTCCAGCGTCTTGTGTCCTTCTTTTCCTGAACATAGCCAGTCTGCTTGGGGTAAAATGGAATCTTAAAGTGTTTTTTTTTAATCTGCATTTCTCAAATTACTAAGACTGTTGAGCATTTTTTAAAGTGTTTCTTAGCCATTTTTATTTCATTTGAGAACTCTCTGTTCATATCCTAGCCCGTCTTTTATAGTGTTGTTTATTTTCTTGCTACTTTCTCTTTTGAATTCTCTATATTTATATTCTGGATATTAATCTTCTATTGGATGTGTATCTGGTAAAGATTTTCTCCCACTCAGTGGGTATCCTCTTTAATTCATTGGCTGTTTCTTTTGTTGTACAGAAGCTTTATAGCTTAATGAGTTCCCACTTACGGATTGTTGTCCTTAATGCTTGAGAATGGATGTCCCATTAAGAAAGTCCTTTCCTATGCCTAAATCTTGTAGGGTACTGCCTTTTTGCTCTTCTACCAGTTTCAGATTTTCAGATTTTATATTGTGGTCTTTGATCCACTTGGAGTTGACTTTTGTACAGGGAGAAAGATAAGGATCCAATTTCATTCTACAAGTGGTGATCCAGTTCTGCCAGCATTATTTGTTGAAGATGCTGTTTTTCTCCCATTGTGTATTCTTGACACCTTTGTCAAATATCAAGTGGCTGAAATTATATGTATTCATGTTTGGGTCTTCTATTATGTTCCATTGATCTACCTGTCTATTTTTGTGCCAGTACCAGGCTGTTTTATAAATATGGCTCGGTCATATGACCTGAGATATGGTATAGTGATCAGCCTTCATTATTCTTTTTGTTCAAAATTGTTTTGGCTATCTGGGGTCTTATGTGGTCCATATGAACTTTTGGATGACTTTTTCTAGCTCTGTGGGTATTTTTTTTGGCATTGCATTGAATCTATACATTGTTTTTGGTAAGATGGTAATTTTCACAATACTGATTCTACCAATCCATGAGCATGGTTGATTTTTTCCATCTTCTAGTGTCTTCCTCTTTTATTTTCTTTAAATTTTTGAAATTTTATTCTAGAAATATTTTATGTTTTGTTAGGCTTATTCCAAAGTATTTTTTGAAGTTAATGTGAATAGGAAGGTTTCCTTGTATGCTTATTTGATTGCTTGTTGTTGGTATATAGAAACACTATAAAAGTTGATTTGGTAACCTGCCACTTTACTTAAAATATTAATTTCTAGTAGTTTTCTGGTGGAATTTTCTGGAACTCTTATGTATAATATCATATTATCTGAAAATAGGGATAATTTGACTTCTCCTTTCCCAGTTAGTACTCCTTTAATTTCTTTCTCTTGTCTTCTTGCTCTTGCAAGGGTTTCAGGCACTATATTGAAAAGGAGTGGTGATATAGGAAAACCCTGTCTGGTTCCTGGTATTAAGAGGAATGCTTCCAATTTTTCTCCATTTAGAATGATGTTGGCTGTGGGTTTGTTGTATATGGCTTTAATTATGTTGAGGAATATTCCCTTCAGTCTAATTCCTTCTAGGATTTTTAACATGAATGCATGTTGGATTTTGTCAAAAGCTTTTTCTGTATCTATTGATATGACCATGTGATTTTTGTCAAATTCATTTATATGTTTTATTATGTGTATTGACTTATGTATGATGAACCATCCCTGCATCTCTGGAATAAAGTATACCTGATCATGGCAGATGAGTTTTTTGATGTGTGTCTGTATGCTGTTATTGAGTTATCTTTGCATCTATGTTCATTAAAGATATGGTCCTATAGTTTTCTTTCTTTGTTGTGTCTTTGCCTGGTTTTGGTATTATAGTGATGCTGGCTTCATACAAGGAGTTTGGAAGTTTTCCCTCTGTTTCTATCTTTTTTAATAGTTTGAGCAGTATTGCTTATAGATTTTCTTTGAATGTCTGGTAGAATTCTGTTGTAAAGCTGTCTGGGCCTGGGCTTTTTTTAGTTGGGAGGATTTGTATTACTATTTCAATTCCCTCCTTTTTTATGGATCTATTTATCTTGTTGACATCTTCTTGCTTTAACATTGATGGTATCCATGTCTCTATACATTCATCCATTTCATTTAGGTTTTCAAATTTAATGGAGTATAGATTTTTGAAGTATTCACTTACAATGTTCTGAATTTTTTTTGGTGTCTGTTCTGATGTTTCCCATTTCATCTCTGATTTTGTTGATTTGCTCTTTCTTTCTATACGGAGGGTCTATCTATCTTATTTAGCCTTCCAAAGAATAACTCTTAGATTAATTGTGTTTTTTTGTATTGTTTTCTTTGTTTCTATTTCATTAATTTCTTCTCCGAGATTTTTTTTTATTTGTTCTTGTCTACTAGGTTTGGAGTTTGTTTGTTCTTGCCTTTCCAGTGTCTTGAGTTGTGCTATTAAGTATTTTACATGTGTTCTTTCAAAATCTTTAAGGTAGGCACTAGGAGCTATAAATTTCCCTCTCAGGACTGCTTTTAAGGTGTCCCAGAGGTTTTGTTGCATTGCAGTCTTGTTTTTATTTAGTTCCAGGAGTACTTTTATTTCTTTCTTAATTTATTCTTTAACCCATTGATCATTCAGGAGTATTTTGTTTAATATCCATGAGTTCCTGTGGATTTCGGACCTTCTTTTGCTGTTGATTATACTGTTTATTACACTGTGGTCTGATAGAATGCATGGAATTATTTCAAATTTTTTAAATTAGTTTAGTTTTGTTTTGTGTCCAAGAATGTGATAAATTTTAGAAAAACTTGCATGCACTGGTGAATATAAAATGAGTTCTTTGGTGTATGGGTGGAATATTCTGTAGATGACCATTAGATCCATTTCTTGCAATATGTTATTTAATTCAGATGCCTCTCTGCTATTCTTTGTCCAATTGATCTATCTATTGAAGAGAGTGGAGTATCTGCCTCCCAAGTGCTAGGATTAAAGGCATGCACCACCATGACTGGCTGGGTTTTGTTTTTGATCCATTCTGTTAGCCTGTTTCTTTTGACAGGGGAGTTGATGCCATTAATATTTAATGATAATATTAAAAGGTGCATATTTAATACTGTCAATTTAATTTCTTTAAGTTCATGGATCTATTTTGAGTTTGAGTTTCTATTATTATACTTTCTTTTGTTTTCTATCTGTAACCTCTTGAGTATGCTCATTCATGACTTTAGTCCTTTATATTGTTTCCCGTATTCTCCATAGGGCTGGTTTGGTAGACATGAATTCTTTTTTTATTACCCTTATTTATTTATTTATTTACTTATTTATTATTTTGGGAGGTTTTTTTGGTATTTTTAGACAGGGTCTTCCTGTAGCCCCAGCTGGCCTGTAACTCACATTGTAGACCAGGATGGCCTTGAACTCACAGAGATGTGCTTGCCTCTACCTCCTGAGTGCTGGGATTAAAGGCTTGTATCACCATGCCCAGTGACATTAATTCCTTCAGCATATTCATGCCATGAAAAATTTTCTGTTCTCCTTCAACCTTGATAGATAGTTTTGCTGGATAGAGTATTTGGGTTTGGCAACTTTATTAGTCACTTTTCTGTTGCTGTGCTAGAACCACCATGACCAAGGGAGCTTATAAAAGGAAGAGGTTATTTGAGCTTACTGTTGGCAGTTCCAGGGGAATTAGAATCCATCATGGTAAGGAGGCATGGTAGCAGAAGCTGGGGCAGAAAGCCAAGGTCCACATCTTCAAGCAGGCACAGGAAGAAGAGATAGTGGCTGGAGCTAGAGGACATCATGCTGAGTGAAGTAACACAGTCCCAGAAAAACAAACGACGAATGGTATCCCTCATCTGTGGATGCTAGTGCCAATTACCTAGTTGTAAGTATTTCTTGTGCACGGCCCCTTGAGCTTTTGTCCAAAACAGTTGGGAGTGATGCATATTGGAAACAACAACAACAACAACAACAACAACAGAAAGGACTGCATAGAAGAACTGACTGAAACAGTGAACTTCTGCTCAAAACAGTCAACTTCCACATGGAGAATATTGAGAAAGACTGAGAAAGAGATGAAAAGCATGTTTGGCAGAATGCATGAGCTCTGGTGGGGTGGGGGAATGGGGGGGGACACGGGTCTAGATTTGATAAAAAAAATAAATAAATTAAAAAATTTAAAAAAATTTAAAAAAGAAGAGATAGTGACTGGAGACTTACAAGGCTTTTTGAACTCTCTATGCCTGCCCCCAGTGATGTGTTTCCTTCAGCATGGCCATGCCTTCTAAGACGTCCCAGAACAGCACCACCAACTGGGGACAAAAATGTCCAAATACATGGAATCTATGGGGTCCATTTTCATTCAAACCACCACAGAATGCAAGGTCATTTAATGCCAGGGATACTTTGGTTCAGCCTCTTCTGGTTTTCATAGTATGCTTTGAGAAGTCATCTGTGATTCTGATATGTTTTCTTTTATATGTAACTGTTTTTTTTTTTTCTTTCTCTAGCAGCCTTCAGTACCATATCTTTGTTCTGTGTATTTAATGTTTTTACTATCATATGCTGTGGTGATTTTCTGTTCTGGCCATTTCTCATCAATGCTTTATGTGCTTCTTGAATGTCTTTAGGTAATTCTTTCCTTAATTTTGGGAAGTTTTCTTCTATATTTGTGTTGAAGATCTCTTCAACACCATTGAACTAAGATTCTTCTCCTTCCTTTATGCCTATCATTCTTAGATTTGATCTTCTCATGTTTTCCCACATTTCCTGCATATTCTATCCTCGTGTTTTTTTTTTTATTTTACATAGTTTTTCCTTAAGGATTGTGGATAGTTAACTTTTTCATCCAGTCTTGATATTCTGTTTTCTGTTTCATTCATTTGGCTTGTGAGTCTTTTCTCCTGTCGTTTCCAATTGGCTTATTGGGTTCTTCAAATTCATGCAGATTTCTGTTTGGGTTTTCCTATTTCTATATCTTTTGTAAATTCACTTTTCAAGTCATGAATTGCTTTGGATATTTCATTAAGCCACATATTTGTATATACCTGAGCGTGCATCACAAGTTCTTTGAGTTGTTTGTATTTTCTTTAAGTTCTTTGATCATGGTTATCATTGCTCTTTTAAATTCTGAGTCTAGCTGTTCCTCAGAATGGTTTTCATTGTAGTGCAATTCTCTGAGGGAAGGGGTTGTTGGGGACATAGTAGTCTCTTGATTTTTCATATTATTTGTGTTTTTGTGCTGCCATTTGGACATGTGAGTGTTTTTTATTGGTTATCTGACAAGTAGGTATTTCTGTTTGGCTTTTATTTAATTGAATTTTGATACATTGTATTGTTAGTATAGCTTGGTTACTTTTTGTTCCCAGTCCTGAGTAGGCAGGACTGTCCAGCAGATCAAGAGTCAAGAAAGATGGGGTTTGGGATTAACCGAGGTGGTGCTTAGCACCTAAGTTAGGGTGGTTGGCAACTAAGGGTAAGGGGATTGGTCCAGGGAAAGGATCGGGGTCTGTGAGGATCCTGGTGTGGCTGAGAACAGAGTGAGGGTGTGGGAGAAGCACTGAATGGGGTGGCTCATGGGCAGGGTTTCAGTTATCAAAATCTTCCCTGTGGCCGGTCTGAGAATCAGGTTGGCACCAGAGAGGTTGAGGGAGGGGAACGACCACAGATGGGGTGCTCAGTGGTATGTGTTAGGGTGTTTAGCTAGCTTTAGTTAGGGAGATAGATCTGAGGTCTCAGAAGGAAAATTTGCTGCCAACTGTGTCCCACGCTGTATGGATGAGGTGGTGGTGGTGGTGGTGTGGGAGGGGGGCTGTTAAGAAAGGAAAAGTGGATTTGGACTTATCAGTTTCCTAGGTGGGACTTACCAGTTTCCTAGCCTGTCTGCTACAATAGAAGAGATGTGGTTCGGAATACCTGGACTAGGGGGACTAAGCCACCTGTGCTAGAGCGCTTGGGGACTCAGGGTAAGGGAGTGGTCCAGGGAAGGGATTGGTGTCTTTGGGGAACTTAGTCTGGCTGAGAACTTTAAACTATGTTTTTTAATTGCAAAATATTATAAATATTTAAAAATATGTTTTGGAGTACAAGAAATGAAACATATTCTCTAGATTGTTTGTTTGCAATATTGAGGAACCTCTTCCTGGATTTCACTCAGCCTCTGACATGCCTACTACTTATTTAACTAGAAAGAAAAAAATGCAAACCAATTAGTAAGCCATGATTAGTCATCTATCCTTACAGTTTCAAATACAATGCTGCACAGAGAAGAAACTGTCTCCTTAAAGCAAGAATTATGTTTGTATGTAGACAATATTCTCTGTGACATGAATGCATCCAGTATTTATCTGAAAAACAGTATAGAAAGAGTACTGGAGAAAGGGACTATACTGATCACATTCATCATTATAATTGATACATTATATATCTTGTGAAAGCTCATGCCATATATGTTTTGTTATAAAAATATGTTCTTCAGTCCTTACTATCTTTAACTCCATCTTGTGTTTTGAAAATGAAAACTTACAATTCCCTATGATTTTTCTATAAATGATGCAATATTTTCATAAGAGAGATTAGCATTTTCTTTCATAAACTATCATGAAGCACATGCTTTCTTTTTGTTCATTAGGGCAAGTTTTTAATTTTTATTTTTAATCAGTTTTTCATGTAACATACAGATTAATGTGTTTTACTCTTTCATTGTTATATTTACATAACATCATACTTTGTTCTATTTACTCACCAGTGAGCCAGCCCACCATCTTCCTTCCCCTAAATAAACCCACTTTCTGCTTTAATGTCACATGTATTAGATTACCCTCTCTCACCCATAAGAACTCTTCCTCCTATATCATAGACCCCTTTTTACTTTGATATCCTACACAAACACACACACACACACACACACAAATAAAATAAAACATGTCTTAAATTAATATGTGATTATCTTTCAAAAAGGAAATTATTAAAGTGCTATGATTCATAAGTTGTTAGCACTTTTTCAACTCTATATACTATATACTTGTTAACTCTGTGTCATATACTAATTTTTTGCACACAACAGCTCTAGCAGTTGAATTCATTTAAATAGTGTCCTAATGA
Source organism: Rhizomys pruinosus (assembly GCA_009823505.1). Lineage (NCBI taxonomy): Eukaryota > Metazoa > Chordata > Mammalia > Rodentia > Spalacidae > Rhizomys > Rhizomys pruinosus. The sequence continues at coordinate 1,611,580 of VZQC01011488.1, forward strand.
ACTCATAAGTTGTCAATTCTATGACTTTCCATATTCCTTCTCTAACATCCTCCCAACAACATATTATTTTTCCTTTATTGTCCCTTTTAGAAGAAGCAGGCAATATTCTTGTCCATGTCAACATTTTTCTTTATTCCTTGGATGAAAGCCCCCTTATTGAAACTTAGCAAACCTTGAATTTCATAAAATTATTTTGATCTAAGTGTTTCTCTATTGTTTTTCTTCTATAAAATATGTGCACATCATTATTAACAATGGAATAACCTTAATACTTCATTTTTTGTTTTGTTTTATTTTGTTGTGGTTCCATGTAATGGGGTTCACTCCATAGCACAAGCTGAGCTGGAACTCATTATGGTAGACCAAACAGCTTTTGAACATGCAATGATCATTTTGATCATTGATCTCAAAGTTTTAAGTGCTGAGGTTTTCCACTATATATGTATGTACATTCATACATACATACATACATAATACACCACACTATATATATATATATTATATATATATAACTATATAATATAATTGGTAATCATGAATGGCAGTTTAAATGTAGTTACCCTACAATAGGATGACAATGTTCCTACTGCACACCACAGTGTAACAAACAATATGACTCGTGACAGTCTACCTCTTTTGGAGTTTTTGGCCAGTAAAGCCCCAAAGACCCTCAAATATTACACTATTACATGCTATTGCTTTCACTCTTGGTTACCCTCCAGAGCTTAAAGGTTAGACCCTACTGTTGAAGCTATCATGTACTTGAGTCATAGAACAGGAAAAAAATCAAGCTTGTACTGTTCGGAAACATCATCCCTACTAGCTAGCTTTCATAGTCCTGGCAGGGGCTATGTACTCTACCAGAGGAGAAAAGTAATCATCAGTCTTATAAAACTGTGAACCCTATGAGCAGCAATAACAAATGACTTGGCAACACATTCTTACTAGGATGAAGGTGGAAGGAATGTTTTGAAAATAACCAAATATTTTGATATTAGGTTTAAGGCCTGCTTCACAAAATGGAACCCAAATCCAGCACCATTATCACCTGTGGCTAGACATATCATAGTCTTCAGTATTATAGTCTTCAGTGGAGAACCACTACACTTATTCTGCTAAATGGACCTAATATTAAATTGATTCCTAGTGACCTATTGTTATGTCAATTAATAATGTATCTCTCACCAGAGAATTTCTTCTTACAACAGGTGATGATTTACACAGAGACCTAAAATTGGTCAACATCCAAATGTTGCAATGTTCAGTCTTCCACTTGTACAATGTTCAGTCTTCCATGGGATGCCCATATCACTCCCTCTCATCCTTAGGCTCAGGATCACTATGGGAAAGGGAATAGAAAGATTATAAGAGCAAGAGGTGGTGGTTGATTATAAGGAAATTGTGTTTTTCAGACATCTGTGAATTCAATGTGATTATGATTATACTCACAAGACCTGTGCAAGTTCAAGATAGACAAAATTCCAGAAGGTAGAGTCGAGGTGAGCACAATGTCTCACACCTAGCTGAGTGGCTATTACCAATTAAAAGTTCCTGGGAGGAGGAGAGTCAGTTTTATTTAAGACTGTGTTCCTTGGTAAGTCAAAAAATATCCATTTAAAATGTCATACAATGTCTCTCAAGTTTTGAAGTATGGACTAATAAATCTATGTATCAACAAAACTTTCAAATGTTTGCATTGTTTACTGCAGATTATAACAAGAAATAACACTGAGACTTCAAAATGCCTTAGTGAGGCATTTGTACTTAGTATGTGGAACAATAAAAGTCACTGATTATTTCTACAAAATATTTTGGCACAATATGGAAGGACAGTGCACTCTGTCCTTCCATATTGACTTTTTCAAATAGAGTACAACTGGAGAGAGGAAATGGATATGTGAACAAGAGTCTAAAGAAGCATACCATATCCTAAGAAAGGGAATCTAAGAAATAGAACATTTTTGTAAGATTATAAATCACTTTCAATTTAAATGTCAGTTTGAAGATACTAGCATATTTACTAGTGATTTTGTTTCGGCAATGCTAATTACCATACAACTTAACTACATGAATGAGTAGTTTAACCATTATGCTGGCCAACTCACATGGATCACTCAAATTGTGCTGAAACTGTTGTTAGTAGAAAATATATATTTGCATTTATCATCTGATTTCCAAATTATAAGCAATTCTTTTCTTAGCTACATATAATCTAAAACAAAACTTGCATAAGAATTGATTTAAAATCAGTCTTAAAAATTTGTTCCTAATTATTTTGACTCTAAAATCTAGAACTGTTGTTTCTACACACACACACACACACACACACACACACACGTGTGTGTGTGTGATTATAATTTTTGAGACATACATTAGACATCAGAATAAACGTAGTATAGCTGGTGTCCATACAAAAGACAAAAGCAATGTGGGACATAGACACAGGAGAATGCCAGATGAAGATGAAGGCAGAAAATGGAGTATCTATAGGCCATATAACACCAAACGGCTCTTACAGCATGGAATAGGATTCTCTCTGCTTTGTTGTGAACTTCCTTTAGAACCACAGCCTTCTTATTGCCCTCTGTTTCTTCCCTTTGAAACAATATCCTGATCTTATATCTGCCCCACCACTGATAGGATCTTAGAGACAAATAATTCCTTCCCATGGCCTCCCAGATCCATAAATTAGTAGGGATTTTTCCTAAAATGTTTTATAATAAGAGCCTTACCAATAAATAATTCAATATATTAATTGATAAGATTTGAGTTTTTCTGTTAATTATATAGTTGACAGTGGGATTTAAAACATATAGTATTAAAGGCTAGGACTTGAGAGATATTAGGTCAGAGTTAATGTATTTGTGGCATGGAAGAGACAGCTTCAGAGATTAGAGCAATGCATTTATTTTTTAAATTTTATTTATTTATTTTTATGTGTATGAATGTACTGTCTACGTGTAGGTTGGTGCACCCGTGTCATGCAATGCCGCTGTGGTCAGAAGAGGGCATCGGATTCCTCTGAAACATGAGTTAAACAAGGTTTTCAACCACAATGTGGATGCTGGGGATTGAACCTGGGTCCTCTGCAGGAGCAGTCAGTGCTCTTAACCACTAGGCCATCTCTCCAGCCCCGCAATGCATTTATAAACCAAGAAATGCTGAGGAAGGAGAGAGAGAGAGAGAGAGAGAGAGAACTCAGAAATCACAAATGAACATTAGAGAAAACTAATAAATTCACCTTTAAAATCTTATCTGTGATTTTATTTAAAGCAGACTATAAAAACCTAGGATCTGTCCATTGGCAAGTATTTGTTACCAGAAAATGCCTCAGGTAACAGTGTAAAGTGTATTTTGCTCCATCTTGTGTGACTAAGGCTCGATAATATTATACCTTTTAGGATCTTTGCATAATTTAATGAACTCTGAAGAGTGTGCTTTGAAACTGGGACAGGCTGGAAGCAGACATTTCATTCCAGGACTCTGAATCTCCATCTGACTAACCCTTGCTTATTCATTGATTAATGTGTTTGTGCTGTCCATGAGAATAGGGCTGAATATCAAATTCACAGCTGACTCACTATTTAATGGATATTCCAATATACTCTTTCTTTAAATGCTAGCTAGAAACTTATCAAGGATAACATAAAATATAGGAAATGGGCAAATAATAAACTTTTATCTATGGAACTGCTAGGATGAGTAACTTCTGTGAGTGTTAACCCAGACGTATGCCAGTGGCACATACTTAGAAACCTTTAAAATATGGTAAATATAGGACTTTAAGTATGTATAGGTTCATAACTCCAAAATCACCTGCTGTAGATCAGTACATCAAAGTGTTTCAAGGTCAAAGCAGTTGCAGAAAATTCATGAGGTATAGCAAGATTCACGATGTTATTTAGAAGAAAACATGCTGGGCGTGGGGGTGCACGGCTTTAATCCTAGCATTCAGGAGGCAGAGGCAGGTGGATCTTTGTGAGTTCAAGGCCAGCCTGGTTTAGAGAGCGAGTTCCAAGACAGCTGGGGCTACAGGGAGACCCTGCCTCAAAAAGAAAAAAAGAAAGAAGAAAAGAAGGAGGAAGAAGAGGAGGGGGGATGAGGAAGGAGAGAAGTTGATCATAGTGTCACATGCTTATCCGGGTACCACGAGAGATACTGAAGAAGGAGGATCACAAGTTTGAGACCAACTTGAGCTACATGGGTTCATGGCCAGCTGGACTAAATAATGGGTTGCAAACCAGCCTAGGCTTAATAATAATACACTTCTCACTCTCCATTCCCCAAAGAGAAATAAATGTTTCCATTAAATTTGTTTTAATTTTCATTTTCTAGGGGGGAAAATACATTATGTATCAAATGTGAGTTTGTGTCAGTTTCCAGTACCCAAGTCACATAGATGACAATCTCCTGTAACTCCACCTCGACAGGATCTCAGAGGATCTCATACCTTGTTCTGGCTTCTCCATGCTTGCATGCTTGCCACACATGTGCACACGCACATGCACACATGCACACTCACACACACACACACACACATTTTTTTTTAAGTTTCACTGAGTTTTGGTAGTTTCTTGGACTATGCTGACCAACATCTTCAAGGGAGATTTCTCCTGTCTGGCACTATGTTTCTTATTCTATAACGTTTAGGTATACACATGCAGTCGTGTTTAGATAATGTATGTGTATTCTTCAGGGACAGGTTGAGTTAATTTATTTCCTTCTGGCTTTTTTTGGCCTTTTTAGCACAGGGTCTCCCTGTAGATTCAGATGGCCTAGAGCTTGCTATGTAGACCATGCTGGCCTGGAGCTCAGAGACATCCACCTGCTTCTGCCTACTGAGTGCTGGGATTAAAGGCATACCCCACCATGCCCTGCTTCCGTCTGGCTTTTAACACCACCTAAACATTCTCTCTCTTCTCTTCTCTTCTCTTCTCTTCTCCTCTCCTCTCCTCTCCTCTCTTCTCTTCTCTTCTCTTCTCTTCTCTTCTCGTCTCTTCTCTTCTCTTCTCCTCTCCTCTTCTCTTCTCTTCCCTTCTCTTCTTCTCTTCTTTCTTTCTATCTCTTTCTCTCTCTCTCTCTTCTCTGTCTCTATGTCTGTCTAACCTTCATCTTTTCTCCTCAGTGAAAATATCCCCGTCTTCCTCTTGATAATACCAATTATTGCTACAATCTTGAGATCATTCCCCTTTAATGCCATGGTTCCTTGAATGTCCTTACCTCCTCCTTCCTTCCCAATGTAATACATCCATTTTTCCCACTTCCCCCTTGGTAACTTCTGTTTTCCACTATCCTCCTTTCTCAGGATCCTGCTTTCCCTTTACTTACACATTTCTTTTCCATTTTCCTGGCTCCTGTAAATATAAGGATATTTCCTCACATATAAGTGATTGGTGCTAGTGCTGGAGAGGTTGTGGGGAAAGTGGAACACTATCCATTGCTGGTCGGAATGTAAACTTGTACAGCCACTATGGAAAGCAGTATGGAGAACCCTTGGAAGACTCAAAATGAGCATGCCATTTGAACCAGTCATACCACTACTGGGTATATACCCACAAGACTCATCTTACTGCAGAAATACATGCACAGCTATATGTTTTGCAGCTCTGTTCACAATAGCAAAAAGCTGGAACCAACCCAAATGTCCCTCAACAGACGAGTGGATAGAGAAAATGTGCTACATGTACACAATGGAGTTCTATGCAGCAGTAAATAAAAACAGCATCATGAACTTTGCAGGTAAATGGATGGAGCTAGAAGATATTATGTTAAGTGAAGTAACACAGTCCCAGAAAAACAAACGATGAATGGTATTCCTAATCTGTGGATGCTAGTGTCAATAACCCAGTTGTAAATATTTCTTGTGGTGAGGGATGCATATTGGAAAGAACAACAGAAAAAAACTGCATCAAAAAAAAACTGACTGAAATGGTGAAACTGGAGGGGAGGAAGGGTTGGGAGAGGGACACATGTCTATATTCGATTAATGTATATTTAGTTGATGTGAGTTTAACAAGTATCCAATTTTGCCCAAACTCTATCTACAAATTATATGGTATTTTAGGACTTAGTAAAAGTAAAAATGTCTATATTAAACAGCATTGGTTAAAAGGTTTTAATAAAAACGGTAATACATTTAAGTTAATTGGAAATATAAATTGTCCACATTTGTTTTACTTAAAATTTGTAAAACAGTAACTTTGGGATTAATTTTTGTGTTATATAGCATCATCTTGTAACATTCTCTTTTACCTGTAGGATGATTTAATTTAAGGAATTAAAGTTGCTTCCCAAATTAACAACATACAGTCACCCAAAACAGCTTGGGTAAATTTAATGAAATTTACACCATGGTTCCTGCCTATAGGTATGTGTACTACAACTGCCTTTTTGAGACTCATGGGTCAAAAAATAAAAACCTAAAATAAAAAAGGGGGGATACAGTTATATGTTAAAACTTTTTGTCAAATTTTTCAATTTAAATCTTAAAACTATGGGAAAAGATTTGTATGTTCCCACAAGTCAAAACGTCACCAATTTAATGGCTGAGAAAGAAAAGATACAGCTTTGCATTGTGCAGGATGTACCAAGAAATACCAGCAGAGAAGTTGGCCCATGTAAACATTAAAAGAAAGAAAAGCCTCAGACTGCTACAGGCATTAAACATCTCTGTGGATCCTATTTGTAACAACCATTTATAATGAGTCCTAATGAACCTTACCTTCCAGGTGCTGCAAAGTATTAATATGAGAGACTTTCTTACCTCCTTTTCATAGAACACAGAAATACATGATAGTAATGAAGTCATTCTCTAACTGTAAATTCAAGCCAACTGTTATAGAGGTAATCTCTTATAAAGCCGGTATAACTGCTTTCTTTAATTGACTAATAGACTAATTGACTAATAGGAACTGTGAAAAGGATTAGTCTCTCTTCAGAGCCATATAATATTAAAGTCTTTTTAAGTTGTGCAATTAAGCAAAATATATTAATACAGGAGAGCTCTGATATCAGCAATGGTTTATTCTGCCAAGGAAATGTTGGCCAGGGGATCCAAGCCCCCCCCCAAAGGTAAAGGCTTCTTGCCTGTAAGCTGGCATACCTGTAAGAAGAGAGGCAATAAGGCCCTGCTGTCGAAGACGATGCAAGCACGGGAAAGACGTATTGAGACAGTTGCAAGTGTACAGTTGGTCTCTGGAATGCCAAAGAGTTACCAAAGACCACTAAACCAATAAAGCAAAAATTGGTTTCCTTGAGTCAAGCAAGACTCCTCCGTCAACATCAGCTTCACCTCACCTGCCTGGAAATACTGTGCAGCAGTGGCAGCCACATGTCTGTATATCCCAAATCTAATTGGCTATTAGCTCTCTCCTTGGAGGAATAATTCACGCCTGATGCCACAAGCTTACATCCTCTAGTGGTTAGGAGATGCTATAAGCCACAGTAAGACCTTGTCATCTTTTACAGAAAAACTATAATTCATTGATTAGCATACCATCCAAACATCTGTGTCTATACCTAAGTAACCTACCATAATAATTAGTACTGCTTAAATACCTATATATCTAATTTCTTGTGTTTCATTAGTAGGATTGAAAAGTTATTCCTGGACAAACTGTCAACTCATGAAAGGAAACAGCCTAAACTGATCAGAGTCCAAAACAACATCTCCCGAGAAAGTAGACTGTTTTGCTTCTCACCCACCTGTGCCCCTTTTCTAAGTCTAGGGAACAATCTGCAGAAGACGGGGCATGGTAGAATGTAAGGGCTGTGATTGGGGTGAATGGTGAAACTACAGCAATATAGACTGGACATTTATTTTATCAACATGATTGTACATACAAGCCCTTCCAGCTGGATGGTGGGAGCCTTGGGCTGTGTGTGTTTGGGCATAGCTGCTTGCAAATTGGTTTTACATGAAGGATGCTTGTACTCATAACTTATTACTTATTGTTAAAAAATGAAATAAAAATATTTTTAAAAAGAAAAAATAAGAAAAGGAAGAAAAAAATCTGATTTCAAAGAATTTATGAGGTGGTAAGTTAAACTAAAAGCTATCTCAATAGCCTATGTTTACTAAAGGACAGAAAATATTGTCTGCCCCCCAAATGTAAATAACAATGCATGAATAAACAGAGGCCAGTTTTAAAGTAAAAAAAAAAATAAGTGATTGGTGCTATGATCCACATGACACAGAACATATGTCACTTATTTTCCTGAGTCTTTGTTATTTTACTTGGTGTAACCCTTTACAGTTCCATCACTTACCTGAAAACACAGGCTACTGCTACAGCCCTCAATTACCTCTCAGAACTTGAAAGTGAGACCATGTTCCTAAAACAGGATATACTTTGGACACAGGACCTGGAACAATGGAGGTATAATCAACCAGGAAACCTTCTCTGTGAAGAGTAGCTTTCATAGTACTAGAGAGTTCTGTGCAAGGTGCTAAGGGAGAAAAATCAATCAAAGGTCTCCAAACCACATATAAAGCCTAATAACCATAATGACTGGCACAGCAAACTACCTCTAGTGGTGTTTTATCTAGGGGGTAATGAATAGCTATCTAATTAGACTTAAAGTCCATTAAATGAGGGGAAACTCTTGGGTGACATGGTAAACATACCCAAATATACATGGCTGAGAGAGGTCAGAGATCCTTGAAAAAACCCATCTTTGGCATACCTCTAAACAAATGAAATGTCATACTGTACGCTAAATATGGATCCTTTTATTTACAGACAACTATACCATACAGCACTCATCAAATAAGCTTCTTTTTGCAACAGATTGAGGCTATTACAGAGTTCCACAGCTGGTCACATACAGAGAATATATTTCTGAGAGATTCCCAGCCCTAAGTGACTTGTTTACAGTGCAGCTTCTACACACGATGCTCATGGAACATAGTATAACAAGCAGTAGAGAAAATAATACATCCCTCATCTCTCGTCAGGGAAGCTTCCTTATCCAAAGAGTGTGATGCACACAAAAGGCTACAACTGACCAAATTTTATAGAATAAGGGACTGTAGAATGTGCATCCCTAGATAGGCTTCCTATATTAAACTTCACCCAACCATGGCTTCAGGGAAGCCATTGCTGAAGAAAGGCTGTAATGATTTTAAGACCCGGGGTTAACTTGACCATAAGGAAACAGGGACTTTCAGAGTGACTCTAAATAGGCTGAGTAGACTCCACTGGACGAACTGGATACAAATTCTTGACTGGATAGGCTTTAACATATAAAATAGAATGCATGAAAATCTGTTAGGGTTTATAGGGGGTGCAGTGGTGGGGAGGCAGTCTAAATTTGATTAAGATCTATTATATGAAATGCACAAAAACTTAATAAAAGTATGCATTCAAAAAATTTGGTGAGTGCCTGCTATGGTTTTGTTGCCATGCTAGACAATCAGAATGAGATAACATGTGCATTGTCTCTATTCTCAAGGAAATTTGCTGATACTGACAAAATGGTAATACTCATATATGATAATAAAACTATTTTGATTAATCCAGGAAGGACTGCTAGGAGTCTATGTTGTAATAAACACTTAAAGTCATTAGGATAGAGTTAAAACTATAAAAGCTACAGAGCTAAGAGGAACACTTCTACTTTTATTTGGTAGAATTAAAATTATCTTGTAGGAAAAATGTCCCTCAATACAATTCTAATCTTGGCTCATCCACACACTATAAAAGGGATGTTATGAAATGAATTTATGCCGGGCAGGGTGGTGCACACCTTTAATCCTAGCACTTGAGGACTGGAGAGATGGCCTAGCTGTTAAGAGCGCCGACCGCTCTTTCAGAGGACCCGGGTTCGATCCCCAGCACCCACATGGCGGCCGAGAGCCATCTGAAACTCCAATTCCAGGAGAACTCCAGTTCCAGGGGAGACCGACACCCTCTTCTGACCTCCGCGGCATTTCACGTCACGAGTGCACAGACTTGCATGCAGACAATACATTCATACACACNACCGCTCTTGCAGAGGACCCGGGTTCGATCCCCAGCACCCACATGGCGGCCGAGAGCCGTCTGAAACTCCAATTCCAGGAGAACTCCAGTTCCAGGGGAGACCGACACCCTCTTCTGACCTCCGCGGCATTTCACGTCACGAGTGCACAGACTTGCATGCAGACAATACATTCATACACACACGGAAATAAAAAAAAAAAATCCTAGCACTTGGGAGGCAGAGGTAGGTGGAGCTTTGTGAGTTCAAGGCCAGCCTGGTCTACATAGTAAGTGAGAGGACAGCCGGAGCTACAGGGAAACCCTGTCCCCAAAAGACCAAAAAAATGTATATAAAATTCTGACTAAAAACCTTATGGTAAAGTTCCAATTTATCCTATACAGAATTATTTCAGAATTAGCAGGCCTGAGTATAATATGAGAAAATGTATTTTAAGCATAGAGCAAAGTTAGAAAAGTTAGAAGTCGATATATAAATTACATAATTCAATCATTGTTTTAGTTACAAAGCATGTTACAGAAACAACAAGATGATGAATACGTTACAATGTGAGAATTTGTGAAAGGAAATTCTTTTAGTCTAGTTAAAAACTTCTAGTCTATAATATTGATTGTAGCCTTAGATAGAAAATGAGCTTTTCTAGTTAAATGTCAAAGAATAGAATGATGTTGGTGAGAAGTGAAGCTTCAGGTGAACATTTTAACTTGGGGAAATTGGCATTTCTGTATTAAACAAAATTGAGTCACAGCTCATGAAGCACTAATATATGTACACCAATAGTCCAGTGTAGGCGGATTATAGAAAAGCTAATATCCCGGGCATGGACCTAAGCAATTTATATGTGACTTAATAAATTTTTCAAAGAAAAATTGAGCTAGGCGAACATATGCATTTTCATTTTGTCACTGAGAAAACTAAAACTAAAACTCAGAGAAGAAACTTAACACAGAGAAACAATCATTTCCCAAGTGTATATTTGAAAATATCATATTTCGGGTATGGCACCATTGTCTCTTTGTGGCAAGGGGCTCCTGAAGCACAGGAGCCCAGAACTTGCTCCAGACAGGTAGATTTTAGGGTAGATTGATTTTTTGGTTGCTGGAAAAGGGTCTAAACTCTAAACCCTTGTAGGGAGTGGCTGTCTGGGCGGAGCCGCCCTTCGCCTTTGCAGCCAGTGCCAGGTGGTTTGGTTCTACGCCATTGTCTCTTTGTGCGGGGGGGGGGGGGNTTTCTTTCTTTAATGGATCTAGGGCAGAGGGTAAATGAGCAAACCTAACATTCTGCACAGGGTGACAGTCAAAACTATTCATGGAGGGCAACACATACAAAAAGAAATACAGGGGCTAATGATTAAATACACCAAAAATAAAAGATATTAGGAATTTAGTTAAAAAAAGTTTAAATCTCGAAATTCTTTTTCTGTTAATAATAAACAACCTGTTGTCAGAATTGACGACGAGAGGTTATTGTTGAGTGTACGACGTGCAAGGTTAGCTGTACCATATTGTACCATAGATACCGGAATTGCGTACTTGAAGAGTTGTCGAGATCACTGGAGCCTATTCACTGGGCTCAAATACGGGGTTCCTTTCACACTTCTCATCCTAGTCCCTCCATTTCCACATGGCAAATTACGTATTCAAATTCCATACCCCAGGCGTGTGCCCCATCGACCCCGAAGGAGGAATCTAATATACCTATGGCTGAACTAAATGGCTTTACCGACATATATCTCAAAAGCCACATGTCCTCTGCCTCCATGAATAAATGACCTGCCTGTCTGTTTTGTATGTCTAAAACCCCTGATATACCTAAATCCTATCTAAGCATTCCCATCTATCTCAACCACACCTTAATTATCCTTAAAGATTAGGTTATGAAGCGCTGCGAAGAGAAAAGGAATACAGCGAGGTAGTCAGATGCAGGAACCATTCTGGGACCACTCAGTCAGTTAGTCGTTGATCGTGCAAATGTCCGCATTACACCATTTATCGTGTCCATGGAGTGTTTTGACACTCGCACCACCATAGGCTGGTGCAATTATTCTGGGAGGTGAGAGTTAATGAGGAGTAACTGTTCTGGACATCAAAGGGCCTTTTGGCAGACAATAATGATCGATTATTACCAATGTTGCGGGAAGGAGATATATATAGGGTAGACATTTGCGGAATGATGGAAATCTTATCAGGATTTCATGGAGTGCTGTTTAGGTTTTATCAGTTCCAATGGGTTAGCCGGTTAGACGTATGGGGGTAACAAGGAGTAAAGAAACTTCCCATCTCGTAAGTTTTGGGAAAGTGTGTTCAGCTATAAGTGACAATGACGCTATGTGAGGGGGAAGTGGTAGATTGTCGGATTAGGGGGAGCCTGTGTAGATGAGAAGGGAGGGTAAGGGACGTCGTTAGAGGGACAAAGTTGTGAAATAGAATCCTGCTCTTGTGTTTCCTAAGGATATGCTCTTTTTTGCCCTTATACTGTCTTGCGGCCTCTAAAAATGCTTTAGTTGTCTCGTGGCCTTATCATAGAGGAATAAAAAAAAAGTGAGTTCAGTGTATCTATATTGTCTCATGGGTCTTGCCATGGAGCTGCCCAAATTAGGAAGACTGGCCATGCCTCACAGCCGCCAAGTGCCGTCGTTCTCCAACGGTTAAGTCTTGTATATCTCAATTATAACCCTGTTGGAAACCTCTTCCGGGCCCTGGGCCAAATTTGTCCTGTCCTTTTTGTTTCAGGGGTTTTAGCCTTTTTGAGAGTTCATCCAGAGGTCCTAAATTATAGTTTTTCTCCCCAATATGAACAATTTTTAGGATGTTTCTAAGTCTGGGCCCAATTTGGAAGGATTTTAAAAATTTGGATTGCATTGGAGAATGCTGTCCTATTTTTGGGTATGGATGTCATATTTTTCAGCTCATGTTTTTTTTTTTTTTTATTAAAACCATAAGATATGTTCATAGAAAATGTATACATCTATTCCTAATTTCACTGAACAGCTGACATTTACTCACAAAAGAGTCAGTGTGGGAGGGCGGATTATTTTCTATTGAAAAGAACCAATTTCCTATGGTGATTATCCTGTCTATATCTCCATTTTATACTTCCAGGGATTTTTAAATTTTTCAATTGTAGGACGCATGATACTTTAGCAACCTCCTTATATGTGACTTCAAAATAAATTTTTCCAGTGTTGAATTGAGCTAGTCGGTCGAACATTACTGGCTTTTTTCCATTTTTTGTACTTTTGGTACGTGCGGGATAAAACCTGACAATAACGATCTAAGAAACTCAGAGAAGAAACTTAACACAGAGAAACAATCATTTCCCAAGTGTATATTGAAATATCATATTATCGGTGTATGGCAATGGTTCGCAAGATAATTGTACCTCTTTGTGGAAGGGGCTGCCTGAAAGGCCCCATCAGGAGCCACAGAACTTGCTTTTTCGTGCAGACAGAAGGTGGTAGAATTTCTCAGGGTTAGTATGATTTCTTTTGTTGCTGTGAAGAGGGGTCTAAACTCTCCAAATCCTTGTAGGGAGTGGCTGTCTGGGCGGAGCCGCCCGTTTTGTCCGCCTGTTGCAGCCAGTGCCCAAGGTGGTTTTGTTATCTATCATCGTCCATTGTTCTTTATTTTGGGCGGGGGGGGAGGTCAGGTATGGATGGGGGCGCTGCAGGCCTGAAATAGAACAGGAAGGCCATGAGAAACAATAGCTCTCCAAGACAGGTACCCCTAATGATAAATTCCCTGGTCTCCAAGGATTTTGCAAGGCTGAACACTATCAGTGCATGATTTTCGCACTCTGCTCCCTCAGATAACCTGGAATTATGAATGAGAGAGTATCCAAGTGGATTTGTTTGGAGAACCTTCAGAACGGGAAGGGAAGAGTGACTTATACTTCCAATAACCGATATTTAAACAAAATTGAAAGCCTGAAAGCTAGACAAGTCAATACTCCATAAACAAGGAGGAGCAAAACCAGCCTCTAACATAGTGAAAAGACATTTGTGATTGGCATCAGAAGGCAGGCAAAAAAAAAAAAAAAAGAAACCCTCATGCCAGGGACACAGCGAAGAGATAACATGGGAAAGGTGCAGGATCATTCTGCACCAAGCTCTACCAACCCTGCAGGAGATAGCTACAGTGGGATCCCCCTGGAGGTGACCAAAGAAACAGATCTTAGAGGAATAATTGCAGACCTCTGGAGAGAAATTAAAGAAAATAAAGAAGTCAGAGAACTAAGGAGAGAGAATGAAAAACTCAAAAAGGACCTAGAGGGATACAATGACAAACTTCGGAAATAACTAAAGGAACAGAATGACAAACTCCAGAAAGAATAAGAGGGAGAAAAAAACAAACTTCAGAAGTAGAAACACTGAGAAAGGAAGCCAACCAGTGAAGTAAGGAGCATCAAGAAGAGATTGAAAAGCTCAAAAAGGAAACGGAAATACTAAAGAAATCACAGAATGAAATGAAAAAGGAAATAGAACACTCATCCAATCAAGAAGAAAGGAAAGGAAAAAGCCTCAGAAATAGAATGGAGGAAGCAAAAGAATATCAGACTTTTTTTTAATGTGAAAGATACTTTATTTTGAATAACATATATAATATTCATTCCATTTAATATTTATAGTGCATAGCCATGTATGAGAGCATACAATGGAAGAACATTAGAAACACCTAAGAATGGAAGTGTAAAGGAAAGAAGACATTTTATATGTCTACAAATAAACTTAGAAGTACCACAAGATCGTATCCATTAGATAAGACCAAAAATCATGCAAAAAATAAATGGATTCAAAGTATGGCAGGCAAGTGCAATCAGTACAAGCTATAGTTTATTGGATACAAAAATGATACACATTCTTTGCACTGAAAATAATAAAACTGAATGGTGTGACTTTTTATGGTCTCGACAAAAGACTATAAAAGCAAAGTGCACATATCGTTATACAACATACAAGAAGATATTGAAGGCCACAGATGGCGGTCTCCAGCTCACAAAGAATATTGCAAGGTAGAGTAAATAAAATACAGAGAAATGTAATCAAGAAAAGGCCACCCCTGCTTCAAGCAGGAGATGGCGAATGCATAGAGAGTAGAATGCCGCGCTACACAATGCACTGCCTCCCTGGTCACAAGGAATCTCCTGGGCATCATTCTACAGTTCAGTGGGACCAGTGCTAAGTGGAAAGCCTTGCTGTCAGGGCACATTTCATTTCCTTTTCATTTTACATATGAACCATGACTACAAGTGTAGAAGTTGAAAAGCTCATCTGTCCATTCAGGATATTAACTTTAAGTTTTACACTTAAAACTTAAGTTTTTGGCACAGGGTTATATAGATAATGGAGATTAATTAAACCCAAGCTTCCAGCTCAAAGATTGCATATTTGGGAAGCTAATGAAACCCAAACTTTCTTACTACTTTCTAAATCA
Organism: Rhizomys pruinosus; assembly: GCA_009823505.1. Taxonomy (NCBI): domain Eukaryota; kingdom Metazoa; phylum Chordata; class Mammalia; order Rodentia; family Spalacidae; genus Rhizomys; species Rhizomys pruinosus. Next base: position 1,626,993 of record VZQC01011488.1, read on the forward strand.
CATGCACAATAGTCTTCTAAAATTAAGACAGGAACAATGAGCAATTAAAAAGCTCAAATAAGGAATATGAAAAAATTTAAAAATACATAAAAGTGGAACAACCAGGAAATATGGGACACTATGAAAAGATCAAACCTCTGCATCATAGGAATAGAGGAAGAAGAATCTCGAGAGAATAGCATTGATCAGATCTTTAACAGAATAATAGATGAAAAATTCCCCAAACTAAAAATAGACAAACCCATACAAATACAAGAAGCATAGACAAGATCAGAAAAGAAAATCCCAACGCCATATCATAGTTAAAATGCTGGATGCCCAAAAGAAAGACAAAATTCTGAAAGCTACAAAAGAAAAACAAGTCACACACAAAGGGAAACCCATCAGAATTACAACTGACTTCTTGCTACAAACCATGAAAGCAAGAAGAACATGGAGCAAAGCATTTCCTATGTTAAAGGACTATGTATGCCAACCCAGAATACTATACCCAGCAAAAATGTCGATTATAGTTGAAGGAGAGAGAAAAATCTTCCTAGACATAAACAAGATGATAGACTACATGGCTGGAAAACCAACTCTTCAAAAAATACTTGAAGCAATTAAAAGGGCAGAAGAGAGGGGCCACTATCCCCAAGCACCTAGGAAAAGAAACTAATAAAAACATAGCCACAGGACTTGAATCAGAGACTAAAAATACAAATGGATAATATGGTGAAAGGAACCAACATCCATCTTTCAATTATAACCTTAAATATTAATGGACTAAACTCTCCAACCAAAAGACATAGACTGGGAGAATGGATTCGGAAACAAAATCCATCTATATGCTGTCTACAAGAAACCCATCTCAATTTCAAGGATAGTCACTGTGAGGGTCAGGCAGAGGGGCATGCTCGAATGGATTCGAACTTTAAAACCTGCCAGCAGAAGGTAACGCCCACATTTGGGGTGGGCCATCCAGGTTGAGGCGGTCCAATCAGAAGACTCTTAGTCCAGTCAAGTTGACACCCAGGATTAACCATCACAGGCACCAAATTAAAGTGAAGAGATGGAAGAAAATATACCAAGCAAATGGTACAAAAATGAAAGCAGGTGTTGCTATTTTAATATCAGACAAAATAGATTTCAAAGCAAAAGAAATCAAAAGAGACAAAGATGGCCATTACATCTTTATTAAAGGAACAATTGGCAATGAAAATCTCACAGTCATGAATACATATGAACCAAACTGTAGTGCACCAAACATTATAAAGACAACTCTTCAGGATCTCAAGATTTGTGTGTTCCAACAGTACAAAATGTCACCAACTTAATGGCTGAGAAAGGAAAGATTCAGCTTTGCATTGAGTAGGATATACCAGAAAATGCCAACTGAAAGGTTGACCCTTCTGAACATCGAAAGGAAGAAAAGCATCAGATTGCCATAAACATCGAACCCCTCTGTGGCCCCTACATGTAACAACTATTTATAATGAGTCCTAATGAAACTTACCTTCTAGGTGCTGCAAAGGTTTTGATATGAGAGACTTTCTTACCTCCCCCCCAGAACAAGGAGAAATATGACGATGATGAGGT
>VZQC01011488.1:1629558-1650102 GCA_009823505.1 Rhizomys pruinosus
CTGGAAGGTGGGGCTGTGGGTGTTTCGGCACAACAGCCTGCAAATTGGTTTTACATGAAAGATGCTTGTACTCATGGATTATCACTTATAGCTAAAAAATGAAAAAAAAACTGAGAAAAACATGCAGGACAGTTATGGCAGAATGCATGATCTCGGTTGGGGTGGGGGTGGGGGGGAAGGGAAAGGGAAATATGCCTGAACTGAATTGGAAAATGATGTATGAAATGCACAAAGCATCAATAAAAAATGTTAAAAAAAAAACAATAAAATACCTAGGAACAAACCTAACCAAAGACACCAAGGATCTCTACAACAAAAATTTTAAAACCCTGAAGAAGGAAATTGAAGAAGACATCAGAAGATGGAAAACCCTCCCATGCTCATGGATTGGCAAGATAAACATAGTAAAAATGTCCATTCTACCCAAACTCTTGTACAGATTTAATGCAATCCCAATTAAAATCCCCAAGAGTTTCTTCACAGGCTTGGAAAAAAATCATTTTTTTATTTGGAAAAAATGAAAGACCCCGAATAGCCAAAACAACCCTGAGTGAAAAGAGCAATACAGGGGGATCTCTATACCAGACTTCAAACTATACTACAGGGCTACAGTCATAAAAACAGCTTGGTACCAGTAAAAAAACAGACCAGTTGACCAATGGAACAAAACTGAAGATCCAAACCTGAGCACATATAATTTCAGCCACTTCATATTCGACATGGGGGCCAAGAAGACACAATGGAGTAAAGACAGCATCTTCAGCAAGTGGTATTGGCAAAACTGGATCACCATCTGTAGAAGAATGAAATTAAACCCCTGCTTCTCGCCCAGTACAAAAGTCAATTCCAGATGGATCAAAGACTTCAATGTGAAACCCAGAACTCTGGAGGCAATAGAAGAAAAACTTGGCAGCAGACTACAAGACATAGGCATAGGAAAAGACTTCCTATATCGGACAGCAGCTGCACAAGAAATAAGATCGACAACTGACAAATGGAACCTCACCAAACTCAAAAGCTTCTGTACATCAAAAGAAGCAATAAAGGAAGTGAAGAGAAAACCCACAGAGTCAAAGGAAACCTTCACTGCAAATACATCTGGCAAAGCATTGATTTCCAGAGTATACAAACTACTCAAAAAACAAAGAAGAAAGAAAACAAATGAATCACTCAAAAGATGGAGCAAAGAACTGAATAGAGACTTCACAGAGAAAGAATTAGAGATGGCTGAGAAACATCTCAAAAAATGTTTAACATCACTAATAATTAGGGAAATGCAAATTAAAACCACTTTAAAATATCATCTCACTCTGATAAAACTGGCTAGGATCAAGAAAACAAATTATGCCAAGTGCTGGAGAGGTTGTGGGGAAAGGGAAACACTCATCCATTGCTGGTGGGAATGTAAACTTGTACAGCCACTATGGAAAGCAGTGTGGAGAACCCTTGGAAAACTCAAAACGAGCTTGCCATTTGACCCAACCATAGCTGGGTATATACCCACAGGACTCATCTTACTGCAGAAATACAGGCACAGCTATATTTATTGCAGCTCTGTTCACAATAGCAAAAAGCTGGAACCAACCCAAATGTCCCTCAACGGAAGAGTGGATAGAGAAAATGTGGCACATGTACACAATGGAGTTCTATGCAGCAGTAAATAAAGACAGCATCATGAACTTTGCAGGTAAATGGATGGAGCTAGAAGATATTAAGTGAAGTAACACAGTCCCAGAAAAACAACCGACAAATGGTATCCCTCATCTGTGGATGCTAGTGTCAATAACCCAGCTGTAAATACTTCTTATGGGGAGGGATGCATACTGGAAAGAACAACAGAAAGACTGCATCAAAAACTGACTGAAATGGTGAAACTGGAGGGGTGGGAGGGGTGGCAGAGGGACACGTGTCTATATTTGATTAATGTATATTTAATTGATGTGAGTTTAACAAGTATCCAACTTCATCCACACTCTATCTACAAACTACATGGTATTTTAGGACTCAGTAAAAGTAAAAATATCTATATTAAACAACATTTGTTTAAAAGTTTTAATAAAAACGGTAATACACTTAAGTTAATTGGAAATATAAATTGTCCTCATTTGTTCTACTTAAAATCTGTATAACAATAACATTGGGATTAACATATTTAAACGTTTTCTATAATTTCTGTGTTATACTGTATCATCCTTGTAACATTCTCTTTTACCCGTAGGATAATTTAACTTAAGGAATTAAGTTTGCTTCCCAAATTATCAACATACAGTCACCCAAAACAGCTTGGGTAAATTCAATGAAATTTACACCTTGATTTCTGCCTATAGGTATGTGTACTACAACTGCCTTTTTGAGACTCAGGGGACAAAAAATAACAACCTAAAATTTAAAAAGGAGGTGGGGATACCGTTATATATTAAACCTTTTTTGTCAAATTTTCAATTTAAATCTTAAAACTAACTATGGGAAAAGATTTGTATGTTCCCACAGGTCAAAATGTCAACAACTTAATGGCTGAGAAAGAAAAGATACAGCATTGCACTGTGCAGGATGTACCAAGAAATACCAGCAGAGAAGTTGGCCCATCTAAGCATTAAAAGGAAGAAAAGCCTCAGACTGCTACAGACATCAAACATCTCTGTGGATCCTATTTGTAACAACTGTTTATAATGAGTGCTAATGAACCTTATCTTCTAGGGCTCACAAACTCTTAATATGAGAGACCTTCTTACCTCCTTTTCATAGAACAAAGAAATAAATGATGGTAATGAAGTCATTCTCTAACCGTAACTTAGAGCCAACTGTTATAGAGATAATCTACAAAACCTCTATAACTACTTTCTTTAATTGACTAATAGACATAGGAAATGTGAAAAGGATTGTTCTCTATTCACAGCCAAATATAATACTAAAGTCTTTTCAAGCTGTGCATTTAAGCAAAATATGTTAATACAGGAGAGCTCTGATATCAGCAATAGATTATTTTGCCAAGGAGATGTTGGCCAGGGGATCCAAGCCCCCCCCACAAAAGGTAAAGGCTTCTTGCCTGTAAGCTGGGATACCTGCAAGAAGAGAGGCAGTAAGGCCCTGCTGTCGAAGACCTGATGCAAGCATGGGAAAGAAGTATTGAGACAGCACTTGCAAGTGTACAGTTGGTCTCTGGAATGCCAGAGAGTTACCAAAGGCCACTAAACCAATAAAGTAAAAATTGGTCTCCTTGAGTCAAGCACCAGCTACACCTCACCTGCCTGGAAATACTGTGCAGCAGTGGCAGCCACACATCTGTATATCCCAAATCTAATTGGCTATTAGCCCTCTCTGTGGAGGAATAATTCACGCCTGATGCCACAAGCTTACATCCTCTAGTGGTTAGGAGATGCTATAAGCCACAGTAAGACCTTGTCATCTTTTACAAAAAAAACTATAATTCATGGATTAGCATACCATCCATACCATCTGCGTCTATACCAAAGTAACCTACCATAATAATTAGTACTGTTTAAATACCTATATATCTAATTGCTTGTGCTTCATTAGTAGGATTGAGAGGTTATACCTGGACAAACTGTCAACCCATGAAAGGAAACAGACAGAACTGATCAGTGTCCAAAACGACATCTCCAGAGAAAGTAGACTGTTTTGCTTGTCATCCACCAGTACCCCTTTTCTAAGCCTAGGGAACAAACTGTGGAAGAGGGGACCTGGTAGAATGTAAGGGCTGAGATTGGGGTGAATGGTGAAACTACAGCAACATTGTCTGGACACTTTTTTGATCAACATGATTGTACATAAAAGCCCGACCAGCTGGATGGTGGGAGACATGGGCTGTGTGGGTTTGGGCATAGATGCTTGCAAATTGGTTCTTCATGAAGGATGCTTGTACTCATAACTTATTACTTATTGTTAAAAAATAAAAATAAAAAATTGGAAAAAATCATATCTCATGTCATAATACATTGCACATATTAAGAATGCCATGTCTATACATAAATAAATTTTAAACATGATGTGTGAATATGTAGAATCATGTGGGGAAATAGAACTATATAGATACATATCTAGGAAAATACAGATCCTAATGCATAGCTTAATCATATTTTATCTTTGTCAAAGTAACCATCTTTAATTTTACTGCTTGGTTTATGATTCATATAATAAAATATTTGTGAAAAGGACTAGCAGAACATGAATTATTCCTTTTCTGAACAACTATGCAATTAAGTAACCAACATTTTGCTTTGCCATATGTCAATATCTCTTCCTAGATTTAGAACATAGAATGTCAGAGGTGAAAACTGTTTTAACGTTAATGAAGTCCAACTTCCCTATCTGTGTAATAATCCCTAATATTCCTGGAATCTGTTTTTCTGGTTCTTGGCTAAATCTCTGCCATGATTCACAGGATGAAGGGCATTTACTCTATTTTGGGGGTGCTATAGTATGCCTATACTGAACTGTGATCTGTGTAGCAATTTTATACCCTTTAAGTATTTAAAAATATGATGTTTATTTTTAAAATATGTTCTTTGAAATTTTCATACATGTACACAATGTATCTGCATCATATCCACCCCACACTCACCCCTCTACCTACTCCTAAGTCACATTACTTCTCCTTCCCAAATCCATACTGCTTATGTATGTATGTATGTATGTATGTATGTATATATGTGTATATGCATGTATTTATGTATGCTTTTTAAAATTTTTCACTCACTGAGTCCCATTAGTGCTATCCACATGCACATGGGTGTGGAGTTCTCCAGCAAGGCATTGACAGCCTTCCAGTTGCCACACTTCTCAAGCAAACTTACTCTCCCTCTCCCAGCAGCTGTCAACTGCCAATAGCTCCTCATCTAGTGGTGAGGCCTCGGGAGCTCCTCTCTACTCCACACTGGCATTTTATCTGGTTCCAAGTTATCAGTGCTTCTGTATGCAGTCACAGCTGTTAGAATAGCCTTGTCATGCCCAGAGGAGAGGATGTTACAGCACTCCTCCTCATTCTTTAGCTCTTTCTTTTTTAAAATTGTTTTAATAAAATAGTTTTATTGGTGTTTTGTGTGTTTCATACATCATTTCTCAGTCCAATTTAGATATAGTCCCTTTTCCATGCCCCCCACCCCACCCCAGGTCATGCATACTGCCATACATGTCTTGCATCTTTTTCTCAGTCTTTTTTTAAACTTTATAATACACATAGCATCAAAATAACATAAATAAAACTTGTGATACCAAAAAAAGCATCAAAATACAGTGATACTTTAACATGGAGATTCTATTTTTTTCTCCAACTTGTATTGCTTCTCTCTCTCTCTCTCTCTCTCTCTCTCTCTCTATAATATTATATATATATATAATATTGATATATCACATACATAAATATATACATACACATATCACCTGAGTTGGAGGATTTTCTTTCTTTCTTTTTTTTTTTTTTTTGCTAAAAGTTGTCATGTTTTCCCCAAGGAAGTGCTTGAAGGCTCCTCCTTGGCAAGCCCAAACAACCATCAATCCTGCCCCCATGCTCTACTCTGGGGTCCCTCCCAACCATGGTCACTCAAATGAGGTCCAGAAAGCATGTGTCCTGTCTTGATCTTCCTTCACTGGCCTCCATGACACAGCATGGGTAGTCCAACAATGGCAGTCTACACTCCGAAGAGACTGAAATTCCAGTAGCCACTCAGTCTACAAGCTGGATATCTCAGTAGTCTCCATCTGGCATTGAAGGTTTGGAGGATTCTCAAGTTTTATATCTGGAGTACAATTTCTCAGACCTTACTGATTATTTATTTCTGGTTATACTTTCCTTTCAGATGCATAAGTCCACACAGTTAGCCCAGATTAACCACCTCTTTCTTTTTAACATTCCCTCTTCCAAGATGTTCCCTAATTTGTGGCTGCCAAAAAGTTGATGTAGATGTACAATGTATGGCTGAGCACATAGAGTCACTTATTCTCAGCATTTTCGGGAGTATTTATGGCTGCATTAACCAGTGCCCACTGCAATAAGCTTTTCTGGCCAAAGTTGGGAGCAGCCCAAATCTGTGAATAATATCAGTAATTAGAAGGCAGTCTGACAACATGACCATTTAGAAAAAGATAATCAATACATTCTACCCTAGGGCCTATGACTTTTATAGCCATAGTTTTTGACCATCTTTACAGTACCAGGAATGAATTACCTCCAATTTATGGTGTTCTTAGCCATAAGGATTTACCATCTAGTTATGGGGGACAACCAAGAACAATGGTAGTAGCCTGGATTGTCTTGGATGCCTCTGCAGCCTCTCTGGCCAATAAGGTGTTGTGTAGTAAGGTATCCTGTGCCTGCCACTGAAATTTTCATTCAACCACTCATGTCTTCTGGGAACAGTATCTAATATTTTTTTTTGTTTTTGAATTTATTTTTTAATATTTTATTTAATTAGTTTTAATTTATGTGTGTGTATTGCCTACATGTATGTAAGTGCACCCATGTCTTGTAATGTCCAAGAAGGTCAGAAGAGTGTGTCTGTTATCCTGGAACTAGAGTTATGGATGGTTGTTAGCCACCATGTGGGTGCTGGAAACTGAACCCAGGTCCTCAGAGAGAGCAGCCAGTGTTCTTAACAGCTAGGCCATCTCTCTAGCCCCATTTTGCTTTTTGAAGACCTTTATTTTTTACTTTCATTAACCAAAGCTTTTCCTTCTCATGAAATTTCCTTCAGTATTTCTTTCTTTGTGAGATTTGTGTGGCAGTTATGTAATATGTTCACATGTTGTTTGATATGACCCTTTCATTAAGTAGTACTTAATATCCCTTTCCCTTTTAAAATTACTGGCTTGATTAGCAAGGGGTGCAGAAATGTCTGTGTATGATTATGTCATAAAAAGCACTAAAACTTCTTCTCTTTATTATATCACTTGCCCTGAGAAAAGCCCGTGTTTTAATGACATTTAATCAACAGTGTGGCATGATCTATATAGCAAGCTAGTAAATCCTTATATCAAAATCCATCAAAGAACTGCCTTATGTCAAGAATCATGTGAATGAAGCATCATGGGAATGGATTTGCCTGCACCAGTCAATTGGCCATATTGGTGGCACCTTGATGGCACTATTAGGAGCAAGATGGGGTATGATAGCTCATAACTATAATCCCAGGATTTGGACAGCTGAGGCAGAAGGATTGTCACAAGTCTGAGGTCTACATGGGGTATATAGTGAGTTCAAGGCTAGCCTGGGCTATGTAGTGAATCCCAGCTTCAAATGAAAATAAAAGAATAAACACTGACTTATAGGCAAGTTAATGTTTCTTGCGTATCAATTATGTAACGAATTAACTCCAAATTTTAAGAAAAATCATAATGGTAGACATTTTTAATTTCATAATAGGTACATTACAGTTTCTTGATGTCTTCTATAATATATAATGCAATGGTTAATAGTGGAAATTCTGGCCACTTGACTCATTATGAGATGCCCTGAACAAAGAGTACCAGCAATATACCTTAGTAAGTAAAGTTCTTGCCTTAAAATCATGAGATTATAAGTAAAATACCAAGCACTCAGGCATGGTGGTTTATGCATGAAAATTCAGGCATGACAGTATGTGCATATAATCTCAGCTCTGAAGTATTGAATACAGGTGGATCCCTTGGGCTTGCTGCCCAGATAGCATAGCTTAATTGGTAATCGTCATGTCCCTGTGAAACCTTGTCTCATGAAAATTAGGGTTGGATGATCTGGAAGAATGATACCTAAGATTGACCTCTAGCCTTCAACTGACATGTACATATGCACCCCCCCCACAAATGTATACCAGCACCCACATGAGCATATACACACATACACACATATACACTACGGATATCCTATACTTCTAAAAAGTAATTGTGTGTGTGTGTGTGTATGTGTGTGTGACTGTGTGTCTGTGTGTCTGTGTGTCTGTGTCTGTGTAGAGGACAGAAGCCAGATTCAGACATGCTGGAACTGCAGTTACTGGTGTTTGTGAGATGCTAGGTGTGGATGCTAGAAATCAAATTCAGATCTTCTTCAAGAGCAGTATATGCTCTTCACCACTGAACTATCTCTCTAACTCTATAATGAACTTTTTTAAGAATCAAACTACAGTAGATTGTGAACTTGTAGTGAATTCAATGCTCATGTATTTTTATTTTGGGTACTTTCAATTTTTTATCTGATCCTTATTTATAAGGTAAATTGAGTAACTTTTTTCTTTTTTAGTAAATACCTGAGGCTACTATAAAATGTACATTAAAACATACATCAAGTTACTATGTAATTTAGGAATGTAAAGAAATATTTTTTACCTGTATGCAACTCTACTGTTAAAAGGTGAATCCCTAAACATGTTTTTGAATTAACTTATAATTTATTTTCAGGGGACTAATAAAAATTAAAGGGAACAACAACAACAACAAAAGACTTGTTCAAAGAACTGACTGAAACAGTAAACTTTTGCCCAAAACAGTAAACTTCTGCATTGAAAAATTTAAAAAGCACTGAGAAAAAGACTCAAGACATGTATGGCAGAATGTAGGAGCTCTGCAGGTGTGGGGGGTGTGGAAGAGGTAATGGGTCTAAATTTGATTAAGAAATGTATGAAATGTGCAAAAGTTCAATAAAATTTAAGAAAAAAACTGAATTTTTAAACCCTAAACCAAAAATTTAATATTTTTTCATATTAAATATAATCAAATGACTCTACATTACCTAAATTTTGCTTTATATTCTATTCCAAGGTAATTGTAGATTTTCATGAAATCACAACTAACAATAATGAAATGTCACTTAAAGCCTTCAAATATTTTCATCCAATGATTACATTATGTATAACCTCACAACTAAGAATCTGACACAAGTATGTAGATAGTAGTAAATCCCTGTATTACTCACTTTTCTCTTGCTGTGATAGAATCACCATGACCAAGGGAACTTCTAAAAGGAAGAGTTTATTTGAGTTTAGTTTTGACAGTTCCAGGGGAATTAGAGTCCATCATGCCAGGAAGGTATGGTGGCAGGATGTGTTGGAGCAGAAAGCCAAGGTTCACATGTACAAGCAGGCACAGGAAGCAGAGAGTGACAGGGTATTGGCAAGGCTTTTTGAACTCTCTAAGCCCACCCCCAGTGACACATTTCCTCCAGCATGGCCACACCTTCTTAGACCAAGGGAAACAGTGCAACCATTTAGGGACAAAATGTCTGAATCCTTGGAGCCCATGGGAGGCTTTTTCATTCAAACCATCACATTCCACTCCCTGGCCCCTATAGAATCGAGACCATATAAAATGCAAAATGCATTTAGACCAACTTTAAAAGTCCCCATAGTATTTACCAATCTCAATACTTTTTAAGTCTACAGTCCAACGTCTCTTCTGAGACTCAGACCAATCTCTTAACTACAAACTGTTGTAAAAATCAAAAGACAAGGGGGCTGGAGAGATGGCCTAGCGGTTAAGAGCGCCGACCGCTCTTGCAGAGGACCCGGGTTCGATCCCCAGCGCCCACATGGCGGCTGAGAACCGTCTGAAACTCCAGTTCCGGGAGAGCTCCAGTTCCAGGGGAATCCGAGACCCTCTTCTGACCTCCGCGGCATTGCACGACACGGGTGCACGGACTTGCATGCAGACAGTACATTGATACACATACAGAAATAAATAAAATGCCGGGCGTGGTGGCACACGCCTTTGGTCCTGGCACTTGGGAGGCAGAGGCACGCTGATCTCTGTGAGTTTGAGGCCAGCCTGGTCTACAGAGTGAGTTCCAGGACAGCCAGAGCTACAGGGAGACCCTGTCTCAAAAAAAAAAATCAAAAGACAAATTATATACTCCCAACATACAATGGAACTGAATACACATCCCCATTCCAAAAAGGAGGGATGGAGGCATAGTGAGGAAATACTGGACCAAAATAAGACCAAAACCATCAGGGAAAACACCAAATCCAGTAGCTCCATGTGGGGCTTCTGGGACTTTACTTCCAAAGGGCTTAGATGTCTTAGGTCTTCTAGCTTTGTGAGCAACATATATCTCTTTCTTGGGCTGGTAACACTCTCTGTAAGCAGCTCTCCTTGGCAAATATCTCACATCTTTGTCATCTCCAGAATGTCCTCTTGGAGTCTCTCCACTGCCAACCAGGCTTCACCTTCACTGCTTCACCCAATGGCCTATTAGAGCCTTCTTTATGCAGGGTTACCCCTGCTGTACTCTGCCTGGTCTTGAAGGCTCTCTGAAACTTCAGAGGAAGCACCAGTGAACCCTTGACTCTTGCATTGTTCATGCCCTTAAAGACAGCACCACAAGAAAAAACTTCCAAGTTTGGATGCAAGTTTGGGATGGAACCTGCCCTACTTTAAGGATTTTTACAGCTTTTCTCTGCCCTGGGGGTAGAAAACCCATTCAGATGTTTCCTTTCAAAAGCCTGAGGCTTAGCTGAATGTGGTCTTCCTTGAAAGCACTCTTTCCATTGTTTACTTTTAAATCTCTAGACCTCTCCTTAATCACTTTAATCTTCTTATCAAAGGGATCCGTGCCTTTTGGCACATGATTTGGCTACAACATTAATCTTCCTAGTGCTCTATTTCAATCCAAACTGTACATTTTATATTCCTTTCAGCCCATTTGCTCTGAGTGTAGATCTGTATAATATTCACAATCAATAGCCACACCACCATTCCTACATTAGGGTGTCTTGAAATATCCTCTACCAAAGAAATTAGTCCATTGATTTTCAACTTAGCCTCAGGCAAGCACTTGGGCTGTGTACAGACTATAGCTAGACTTTTTCCAAAATATTCTTTATTTTCCTTGGGGAATTACAATTGTTCTCAGCACTATTTTCTTCCAGGCTTCTAGTAGAATGGCCCATTAATTAAGCTCTGCTTACAGCCATCAACTGCTTTTGTAGCCCAAACTGCCAAAATCTCCACACATAGTTTCTTCACAGATAATAGACCACCCTCTCAAACCACCAGAACCCTATTCTAATTCAATTAGTTTAGATATATATTTAATTTTTATAACTTTATCACATAAGTTAATATATCTACCATGATAGTGAGGTATTGAATCCATAAGTTAAAAACCATAAGAATTCCGGCCGGGCATGGTGGCGCACTCCTTTAATCCTAGCACTAGGCAGGCAGAGGCAGGCAGGCAGATCTTTGTGAGTTCAAGGCCATCCTGGTCTACAGAGTGAGTTCCAGGACAGCTGGGGCTACAGGGAGACCCTGTCCCGAAAAGACCAAAAAAAAAAAAAAAAAAACCCACATAATTCTTAGATTGACTTTTTCTTTTTTTTTTTTTTTTTTTTTTTTTTTTTTTTTTTTTTTTTGAGACAGGGTCTCCCTGTAGCCTCAGCTCTCCTGGAACTCACTCTGTAGACCAGGCTGGCCTTGAACTCACAAAGATCTGCCTGCCTCTGCCTCCCGAGTGCTAGGATTAAAGGCATGCGCCACCACGCCCGGCAGATTGACTTTTTCTAACTGTATCAATTTAACATGTATTTTCACTTTATCTCCGTTTCTTGGTATCTGCTGATCCATTCCCCAGTGAAAAATAACACTGGTGATATCTAAAAGAAGTCATTTCTTCACAGAAATTCCAAGAAAATGGAACAAATACCTTTTCAATTAACTATGTATTAACTGTAGGATATAGTCAAATGATTACAGAAATCGATGAACCAAGAAATTGAGGTGAAATTAGACGACATCAGAAAGGATGGTAGTAAAAATTCTTGATGTTTTTACTGGTCCTTACTGTATCTCTCTATTTCTGCCCACTTTCCTAACTTGAAATTTATCTTGAAGACCACAGTTTACATTCTCGTCCTAGGAACTTGGTCACTCATTCTAACAGGAACAGGATAGACCTTATGCTCAAATCCCTGTTTAATTTAATTTTCATTATTCATTTTACATGGTAGTGTGTTTCATAATAACATTTTCATGCAAGAAAATAATGTAATTTGAGCATATTCCCCCATACCACTTTCCCTCTGTTCCTCTCACTCCTCCCAATATTCCTGTTTATTCCCTTAGACAAGTTCACTTTCAATTCTATGTCATATATACATACATGATTTTATGTATTTATATAAAATATAGGAACCAGAAATGAGAAAAACAAAACATATTGTAAAGTTTCAGCAACACATAGAAAAGGCCAGATTAAACCAAATTATAGTCCAACAAAGGCAGGTTCATTGGGTTGGTCCCTGGGTGGTCCAGCCAGCACCAATGACCTGGGCTGGGGAAGAAGCATTCTGGGGCCAAGGAGGGTGGGGGTGGTACTTTATAGGTCTCTGATGGCAGGGGGTTGACGTGTAGGCAGAGAGCTGGACTGATGCCCAAGTAAGGTTATGATTGGTCCCCTGGGGGTGGGTACTCCATGGAGTACTGTGTTCTCCAAAAGGCAGAGCTGAGTGAGTTTCCTCTCCTTTCCTGCTGGTTCTTTGTTCTGCTCCTCTGCTCCATTCTTTGCAGAGAGGGGGTGCGGGGGCGGAGGAGCCCTCTGGAAAAGGGCACCTAAGCATGCTGTGGGAGGCAGGGGCTTTTCTTGCAAGCATGAAGGCAGGCTGTGGCCCTGGCTTAATACATATGATAATTTTCCTGAGACTGACTTATTTTGCTTGATATGATCATACCCACTTGCATCCATTTTCTTACAAATAACATAGCTTCATTCTTAGTGGGTAAAAATTTCATATTATATAATATACATTCTATATAAAATGTTATAGAACATTTATTTATTCATTCCTCTGCAGTTGGTTCTATAAGTTGAGTATTGTGAATGGTATGGGGAATAAGCATTGCTATACAATGAGTCCTTTAGGTAAACATCTAGGAGTGTATAAGGGCGTCATGTTTGCTCTGTTTTCAGGTTTTTGCACCCATATATTGTTTTCCATAGTGACTAGACTGCTTTCTGGGAGTTATATGAAAGACAAATGCAACAAACTTAATTTTGCCTAGTTCGGGACTCTTAAGATGAAAAGGGGACTATGTAGAGGACATCTCTTACAAACATTGTTAGACAAATGAACAACCTGCTACAACTAGCAATTAGAAATCATAGATGACATAAATCAGAAATGGTGAAATTCTCAAGGAAAAACCTTGGAAAATAATTTAATGGGAAGCTAGGGTACTGAAAATCACCAACACATAAGAGAAAAGTTTGAAGGGCCATGCTTATACATAGAAAGAATGTGAAAATTTCTGAACATTCCCTTCTGGCTGGTCCCTAAGCTTGAAGAAAGTGGGACATGATGACTAAGGCAAAGAAGAATGTAAATGGCTTGATTAAGCCCCAAAGTGAGAACATCTGTAAAGGCAGTCTACAAATATTTCAACTCCTAAATTAAATGTATTGCAAATATTTCCAATTCTAGCTTAAATTTCTTCCTATTTCACTGTTTTTATGCTATTATAGATAGTATTTTATCAGTTTCCCTTTTTGATTTGCTTATTGTTAGTGAATAAAAACATCATTGTTCAAACACTATGGTGCTGCTATACAAAAGATACAAAGACCAATGGAAGAGACTGGTAGGGATAGAAATAAATACATATACATACATATATACAAGTAGTCCCAGGCATGCAATAATAGCCTCAAGTCCAATCAGAAAGTAGTTGGGTACCACAATAATAATAATGCCAATGTCCAACAAATGGGATTTCATACCAGACTGGTCATTACTGTAGCTCATGTGGCCCAGAGCTGAGTAGGAATGTTGACATTTTGTCCCAAACACACACATGTAAAATACAAAACATAGCAATGTACTTATCTACACAAATATTAACTGCATACATTTCTCTTCCTTAAAATGTGAAACCATATCCAAATAGAAATATTTCTGTATTCATTATAAAACTGGGTCCTGAAGTTTCTGATTACTTAGCTAAACTTGATTCTCATTATATAGAATGAACTACATTTTGAGGGCTTTATTGTCGAAGCTTCATTGGTATCTATGGCAATTACTAGCTACAGTTCAAAAAAGCATGTTTAAGTTATTGGCCTATTTTATCTTCTGAGCCAACTGGTGACCAAAAGTAATGTAACATTTATTCCTTTAGTCAGAGCTCCCAGGGGGCATTCTTAGTCTTCTGGCTTAAACATTATATACTAGGTTTGTGGCATCTCATCATTTAATAAACATATCTTCAGACTATTCATGAAATATGTTGACTAAGTAGGGCCAAAGATAGAAATTAAAGAAAGCAGTAAAAATCTTTTAGGACATTCTAAGCAGCTACATGTTCAATATTTGTACACATCCTAAGACAGCTTTGGGGTTTTCTAAATTGCTTGCAACCCTCTCCCCTTCTTCTGCCACTCTGTGTCCATGGAAATACTTTAATGAGCATGCTCTGTGTTTGTAACTTGCACACCACTCCCCCCCCCACACACACTTGTGCATGTGATCTGTTTTAACATAACAGACGTCCTGAGAATATCCCCTTAAGCTTCAGGTTAATTGCTTGTCACTAAGTGCAAAAGACAGAATCTTTTTACTGTGGAGTGTGTTGATGATTCTCTGATATCCTTTACCACAATCGTATTCTGTAGCATCTGGGGATTTGTCTTATCTTACCTTTTTCCCTATACTTGGATTCACATTTATTTTTTAATCAAGTAGTATGTATTGATAGGTCCTTGTTTCTGTGTTTTTCTTTGTTTCCATTTGTCTCTCTAAGCTGTGAGCAGAGAGGGTTGAGAGCTGACTTTGAAATGTGTCAGCTGTGTAGAGCCCAGACGAAAGAGGTTTCCTTAGCAACGGGAGATGTGTGGGAAAGCCTTGTGCACACTATAGCTTAGGAAACAGGATTTATTTGGCTGAGGCACAAAGCTTTCCCTCAGACATGGAGTTATTTTATAAGTACCAGGATACTAGGTTTGTGTTAGATTTAGCTACCAAACATGCTAAAACTTGTATCCAAAGCAAAGTTTGCATTATGTATAAATAAATTACTGATACTGAAATGCACTGTATAAAAAACAGCTGTAAAATCAGTAAAGCAGTATTAAAGGAGCCAAGCTTATAGCACTAATAGACAAATTATTTTGTTGATCTCATCAAAAGCACATTTACTGTAATAATGAATCAAATTTCTTGCCCCCATAGTTACTTATGAATTTTCAAAATATAGAAAATACCTTCTACCTAACAGATTTTAAGAAAGGACTTCATCTTTACTTAGCAATAATTACATCTCAGATAAACCTTACTGCTTACAATACAGCCACTAGGAACTTCATAATTCACACGCCCAGTCTTTTATTTGATCTATGATCA
Source organism: Rhizomys pruinosus (assembly GCA_009823505.1). NCBI lineage: Eukaryota > Metazoa > Chordata > Mammalia > Rodentia > Spalacidae > Rhizomys > Rhizomys pruinosus. The sequence continues at coordinate 1,644,876 of VZQC01011488.1, forward strand.
GTTGACTTGTTTTAAAATGATATTAAGGAACCCAAAGCTTCCGTTCTAATTCCTTGTTCCTTATAATCTTAGGTCATCGGATTATGACACCCACAGTGGATAGAAGTGAATTTTTGTACTTCCACCTCTACCACTAAGGAAGAAACTCTAACTATAGATTTCATGATGAATACTATTTTATAGTACAGAGACTATATATTATATGAGGTTTTTGAAAACCATTTACAGAATTCTATGTGATCTAAAAACTACTGCTATTGGCACATGAGGCTAGTTTTAAAAATTATGCAATGTGAAAATGTTTCTGTAATACGTAGACATAAATGCAAAAATTTTCTAGGTCAAGATTATTCTTCTGTAATATTTGGCTCTATGTTGTGAAAGTGGATTATTAAGAACCATTCCTTTCTCCGTATTTCCACTAGCATCTTTTATACTCCTCCGTCATCTAACTTCCAGTTACCTGCTCATGGAGGCAGAGTCCTTCAAAACCATCGCTTTCAAGGTGCTGAGCCAAGAGATAAATAAGGCAGAGGGCAAGTTCTGGACTCACTGGAACCAGAGACCAAGCAATTTTTCCTCCAGTTACACTTTAAGATGGAGAAGGCCACAGCACCACCAAGTCTCCCTGCTGGACCCCATGCTTCAAGCAGTCTCTGCCCCAACTCATGAATGGTGTGGCCCCTAAACCATTAGTCTGATGCCTTGCCCCCACCCTCACCTGACCCTGCCCCCTATTCCACCTCCCTTGCCTGCTCCCTCTGGGCCCCTGGACCTCCTCAGATGCCCCCTCCAGCTCCTGGAATCCACTCCCAGGGGATCCACATAGCCCAAGCCCCATGCCCCTCCCCCCACATCTGGAGTTCATTCCTGGAGTTCATTCAGTAGCTCCAGGAGTCTACCCCCAGTTCCTGGGGTGCACCCCTAGCTCCAGTGGTCCATCCACCAACATCCAGGGTACACCCCCTGCTCCAGGAGTTTACCCACCAGTCCCAGCTCCAGGGGCCTACTCTCTCCCATCAGCAGGGCTTCATCCCCAGGCCCCAGGGTCTCACTCCCAGCCTCTCAAATCCTGGAATGCACGGGGCTCCAGGCCCTCCATGCTGAGGTCCCCACTCCCCTCCCAGGGCCCTAAGAACATTCCTTCCCCTTCCCCTGGCTACTGAGCACCCAGCACTTGAGTCTTGTGCTTCCTTCCCCCTCCTCGCCAGCCTTTGGAATCTTTTGTATTTTGTCGTGAGTGAGCTCATTAAAAAAAAAGAATTCTGCTCTTTGCTGAAAGCTGACAGTAAGCTTTAACTTACCTATACAATCATTTTGCTGACATTAATGATTTCCTAACTTTTCAATGAAATCTTTTAACTTTGTGATCATAACATTTTAAATATTAGAGTTTGGGGTTTTTTGGTGTTTTTTTTTTTTTTTTTTTTTTTTTTTTTGAGACAGGTTCTCCTTCTAGCCCCAGCTAACCTGGAAGTCACTATGCACACCAGGATGGCCTTGAATTCACAGAGATCCACCTGCCTCTGCCTCCCAAGTGTTGGGATTACAGTTTTTTTTTTAAGTGACTATTGATAAAAGTTTTAGAAAAAGACACACGAAATGGCAGAAATGTTTTGGAACCTCGAGATATTATTTTAGCTTCAGCTACATTTTTCACAGTACATTAAAACAAGAAGGGTTTTAGTTGATTAAGCAGTTCAATCTCCACATTACAGATCTTGAAAGTTGAGTTTATTTTCCTGCAACTTAACAAAGGGTGATTTAGAGATAGATGCTGTTAATATGAAATAAGTTTTCAATTCTCCGATAGTCTAAATTTTAAAGGAGGTAGTCATGAAGACATGAGCTCTTAGCCTTAGCATCAAAGCAGGGCTGATAGGAGAGACAATGTCTTGACCGATGCATCCAATTTTGTTCTTAAGGGTAGGGACTCTGGATGGGCAGACTACAGCCCACTGCATAAACTTGCGCTGAGGAATGTCTGGGGACACAAGCTTGACACGATGAACTTTTTGGCAGATGACAGAATGTATGAATTTCAGTGGGAATGCTGTTAGGAAGGTACCAATGGAAGGAGTACAGAGATGAGTAGGATGTTCTGTATGAAATACACAAAATTTCAATCAAAATTATATGTATATATATTAATATTTTTATTGTAGTTTTGTGCATTTCATACAGCATTTCTCAGTCTTATTTAGACTCATTCCACTTTCCATGCCCCCATCCCACCCAAGTTTGTGCATTCTGCCATATATGTCTCGCATCTTTTTCTCATTTTTTAAGGTTTTTCTTTTGTTTCTTTGTTTTTGTTTTTCTTTGTTTCATTTTTTTTTATAGAGAGTGCTCTAGTTTGTCTTCAGTTGCTATGACAAAACACTCTGACCAACACCAACTTGGGGAGGAAAGGGTTTATTCAGCTCACATCTCCTGGGTCACAGTTCATAACTCAGGCAGCCCAAGGTAGGAACTCAGGGCAGGAACCTGGAGGCAGGAGCTGGAGCACAGGCCATGGACAAATGCTTCTTATGGCTTGCTTCCCTGGCCCATGCCCAGCCTGCTTTCTTATTCCATATACAACAACCTGCCCAGGGGTGGGTGGCACCACCCATAGTGGGCTGGGCCCTCCCACATTCCTCAACAATCAAGACAATATTCTACAGATGTGGCCACAGGCCAATCCAATGGAGCTAATTCCCCAGTTGAGGCTCCCTCAATCCAGGTGTGTCAAGTTGACACTAAAACTATCTAGCACAGAGAGTTTTATTGTTTTGTACAGAATTTTACTGTCAGTCAGTTCTTTGTCCCAGTCCTTTTGTTGTTGTTTCCTCCAATTTGTATTGCTCCAAAATACGCATCTATATTTATGACCCACACATAGCATAATCATGATGTCTGAAAATAAACTGTATGTTAATTCCAAATCATATTTAGGAATTTACATTTTCCCTTTCAGTTTTATATTAATCTAAAATATGAAAATATGCATATATACCCTCCACCTATACACCAAAATTACAAAGTCTGAAAATAAGTAGTAGGTTCATTCTAGAACCCTTTAAAGGGTTGACATTATAAGAGCACAATTGCTTTCAGATAAAAAGAAATATAACATTAATGTTGCTCAGTTTGCCTTACAACTAGGGATTTGGTGCTAGCATCCACAAATGAGGGATACAATTAGTCATTTGTTTTTCTGGGACTGCGTTACTTCAATTAGCATAATGGCTTCCAGTTCCATCTATTTACCTGCAAAATTCATCATGTCATCTTTCTTTACCACTGAATAAAACTCCATTGTGTAGATGTACCACATTTTCATTATCCACTTGTTTGTTGAGGTGCATTTGGGTTGGTTCCAGCTTTTTTGCTATTGTGAAGAGAGCTGCAATAAATATAGATGTGCATGCATTTTTGAGGTAGGATGAGTCTTGTGGGTGTATACCCAGGAATGGTATGGCTGGGTCAGATGGTAGGGTCATTTTGAGCCCTTTAAGGGTTCTCCACATTGATTTCCACAGTGGTTGTATGAGTTTACATTCCCACCAGCAGTGGATGAGTGTCTCCCTTACCCACAACCACTCCAACATTTGGTGTCTTTTGTTTACTTGATCTTAGCCTGTCTTACCAGAGTGAGATGATATCTTAGAGTGGTTTTAATTTTCATTTCCTTAATTACTAAGGATGTTGTACACTTTTTAAAGATATTTCTCAGCCATCTTTACTTCCTCACTGGTCAAGTCTTTGTACAGCTCTTTACTCCATCTTCTGAGTGAGTCCTTTGTTTTCTTACTTCTTTGTTTTGGGAATAGTTTGTATATTCTGGATGTTAATGCTCTGTCAGATGTATCACTGATGAAGGTTTCCTCCCACTCTGAGTTTTCCCATCACTTCCTTGATTGTTTCTTTCCCTATACAAAAGCTTTTGAGTTTGATGAGGTCCCAGTGTCTTCTGTTGACCTTATTTCCTGCATGGCTGCTGTTTTATTTAGAAAGTCTTTTCCTACTACTATGTCTTCTAGATCATACTTTCTCTGCTTAGCTAGTCAAAACCATCTCATCTCATCCAGATCACTTAGTCAGCATGCCCCTCCTTTGGAACCAGTCCTGTCCAAGTTGCTCCAGGGCTAACATCTACTCTGATTAGCTAGTCAGAACCCACCCACTTGCTTCCATCTTTCCTACTGCCTTTAGCCTAGTACCCTTACTCTGCTGGAGAGAATCAGACTAGATGGGAGGGAAACAGATGGTCCGTCCAAAAAAAAAAAAAATCAAAACTAATAACCTGAAGCAAAGATCAACTAAATATTCATACTTGATAAGAAGACAAGCTACATAAACAATAAAAAGAACAAAACTTCAGCTCAACAAAGACAGGCTAGAATTTCATATTAGACACACAACCAACAAAATAAATCCATATGCATAAACCACAATGGAAAAACACAAATATGGAAAATCAAGATAACATGTCCCCACCCAATCCCACCAAGACTATAGACGTGATCTCTAAAGAGAAGTACCCAAAGAAACCTCGAGATACAGAATTTAAAGTAATAATAAAACCTGATAAAAATGTCAGTGTATTTAAAGAACACACAAACACCTCAAAGTACTCAAAGAAGATAGGAAAAACTCCATACTGAAGCCCAAGAAAATTACAATATATGATTGAATGAAATTAAAAAGAAAATTTAGGATTCAAAAAGTTAATTCATGAAAGAAATATTAAAGAAACTCATAAATAAAGAGAGAATTAGAAAACTAAATAAGCCCATTCAAATCAACAGTAGACACCCTCACCAATCAAATGGAAAACTGCATATCAGGACCAATCAAGCAAAGAATATGAATTATATTTTAGAGAGATGGCCTAGCAGTTAAGAGCGCCGACTGTTCTTACAGAGGACCCGGGTTCGATCCCCAGCACCCACATGGCGGCCAAGAACCGTCTGAAACTCCAATTCCAGGAGAACTCCAGTTCCAGGGGAATCCAACACCCTCTTCTGACCTCCGCAGCATTGCACAACATGGGTGCACAAACTTGCATGCAGACAGTACATTTATACATATACAAAAATAAATAAAATTTTAAAAAATGAATTATATATATATATTTTTTTTTTACATTTGTTATGTTGGGATTTTTTTTTAAATTAATTTTTATTGATGCTTTGTGCATTTCATACATTTTTTCCAATTCAGTTCAGGCTTATTTCCCTTT
>VZQC01011488.1:1660570-1675813 GCA_009823505.1 Rhizomys pruinosus
TACCTGGCCTGGCGCGTTATGGCGTCTCCCCTGCGACCCCGGTTCCCGCCCACAAGTCCAGCCGGGACCAGAGCAGAGGGAAACGCGACCCTGCTCACCCGAGCGCGGTCCCTCTGGGCCGGGGACCCCGTAGACGGGTTCACAGCGAGACCCTCTCCCAGCTGCCCCCCGCCAGACCCCGCCTAGAGCTGAGGAGCTGTTTACCTGGCCTGGCGCGTTATGGCGTCTCCCCTGCGACCCCGGTTCCCGCCCACCAAAAAATGAATTATGTTTTTAAAAAGAAATGTGATACACAGAAAATGTGAGATACTACAAAAAGAAAAGAATGAATGAGTAAATCTAAATCAGCAAAATCAGAGTTTAAGGGGAAACATCAAAATATAAAACAAAGTAGCCACAATATTATAAGGAAAAATTGAAAGACCTATACTCCATTAAGTTAAAAAAGCTAAAAGAAATGGACAAATTTCCAAATTTAACAGAACCATTGAAGTTAAACCTAGAAGACATCAGCAACAAAACAAATCCATAGAAGAAAAAGAAATTGATACCAATACAAATTTTCTTTTTTGTTTTATTGATGCTTTGTGTATTTCATACATCATTTTCCAATTCAGTTCAGGCATATTTCCCTTTCTATTCCCCCCACCCAATACAAAGTTTCACAACTAAAAACATTGCCTAGGTCCAGGTGGATTCACAGCAGATTTTTACCAGACATTCAAAGAAGATCCACAACCAATTTCATTTAAATTATTCAAAAATATAGAAAGAGAGTATCAGAGGATACTATGCAAGATGCCACAGGAAATGCCAAACAATGGTTCCATCCAGCTGTAAAGCCTAATAAACACAAATATTACTGACCAATCAAACTACCGTATTAGTGTTGTACTATATCATTCATCTTGGAGTAATAAACATCTGTATAACTGGACTAAAAACCTGTTCAATAGAAGGGAACTAATGTGGGGTACTGTAGACATCACCAAATACATATGGCTGGAGAGGTCATAGATCCCAGAGAAAACCCTGTTTTTGTCACATCCCTAAACCACCATAATTTCTTACCATATTCTAAATATGTATCCTTAAATTTACAGACAAGTATACCTCTCTTCCCTTACCCAAAAAGCTTCTTTTTGCAACAGGGGGAGACATTTACAGAATTCCGCAACTGGTCAAATGCAGAGAATAAGTCTGAGAAGCATAGCCTTATGAAACACATCTACAACACAATCTCGATACCTAAGGCTCAGGGAACATACCAGGACAGTGGATAGGAAGACTATTAATACATTGCCTCACTTTCGACAGCTTAGTTTCCTCATACAACAGATTGGGGTTAACCCTAAAAGCCACAACTGGACAAAACGGTGAAAATAAGGGGTTGCAGAGTGCTTGTAACTGGGTCAGATAAACAGATTTCTGGGACCATTGTGGAAGAAGAATGCAGAAAATTTGTAAGAGCCAGGGATGGTGTGATGGTTAATCCTGGGTGTCAACTTGACTGGACTAAGGAACAAATAAGAGAAAAGGGTCTTCTGATTGGACCACCTCAACCCGGATGGCCCACCCCAAATGTGGGTGTTACCTTCTGCCGGCAGGCAGTATTTAAGGCCACGGCAGCGGGAGCTGGCCCCTTTTCCTTCTTCCTGCGGCTTGCCTCTCTCTCATCTGGTGAGTTTGCCTTGCTGCTGTGATCAACCTTTCGGATCCCAGCGTGTACCGAGACTGGCAGATCTCCTGGAATCCATTCGGGCCTTCAGCACTAGACTGGGACTCCTGAGACATCCAGCCTTGCGGACTGAGCAGTTCCCTGGATTCCCGGCCTCTCCAGTTCGGCGCTACTGTTGAGCTCCGTCACGTGAGCAAATCAATAAATTGTATATAGTTATATATATTCATCCTGTTGCTTCTGTTTCTTTAGAGAACCCTGACTAATACAGATGGTGAACGGCCATGAGTTAGCACAATATTTTAAGCAGCTGGGAAGTAGATCAAATGAACTTACCTCCATTGTGAGAGCATGCACAAGACTCTGCAAGCTCAAAGCAGGCAATAACAAAGAACAGCTGTAGGGAAATGGGTGGAAACACCTACTTTAGCTGAGGAACTATTGGGAGCCAATGATTACTGGGTGAAGCAATATTGGTTTTCCTTAAGGGAGTCATGCTTATATAGATTGACCAGGCTGAAAATATGGACTCACAACAAGGGACATTTGGGTACACAAACATGGTTCAATAGGGTTTAATATATATGGTAGAATGCATGAAATTCTGTTTGTCGGGGGGGGCAGATGGGAAAATGTTCTAAGTTTGATCAAGATATATTACTTGAAATTCACAGAAAATCAAGATTTTCAACAACAAAATTAATGAAGCTGAAATCCTTAGAAAACAAACAGTACTTAAAAAGAGTACAAAGGAATACATAAATAAAATCAAGCCTGAAATCAATGAATTAGAAACAAAGAAAACAATACAAAGAATCAATGAAATCATCATCTGGTTCTTTGAAATGCTTAACAAAACTAATATTTAGCCAAATTAATTAAAAGGAAGAGAGACATTACAACAGATCTGGAGGAAATTCAGAAAATCATAAGGACATACTTTAACAATCTGTAGCCCACTGAACTAAAAAAAAAAAAACTAAATGAAATGAATGAATTTACCTACAAAAATTATATCCAAATGACATAAATAATCCCAATTAACACATAACAATGAGGTAGATACATCTTTAGCTATCAGGGAAATGGAGATCAAAATCACTTGATAGTTCATCTTGCCCTTCTCACAATGATAAAGATAAAAAAAATAACACAAATGCTGTCAAGAATGTGGGAAATGGGGAAAACTTATCTTCTGCTGGTGGCACAGAAAACTGGTGCAGCGACTCTGGAAATCAGTGAAGAGATTCTCCAAAAAGCTAGCCATTGGTTTACCATATGACCCACTCTTGGGCATACTCTCAAAATACTCCATAACCTACTACAGAAATACCTCTTCATCCACGTTCATTGCTGCCCCTGCCCTTTTCATAACAGGAAGAAATTGGAAACATAGATGTCCTTCAATTGATTAACGGATAATGAAGCCATGGCACACATGCACAATGGAATACTATTCAGTTCTTAAAAACTAAATTTCTGAAATTTGCGGGTAAATGGATGGAAGTGTAAATAATCATCCTCAGTGAACTAACCCAGAATCATAAAGAAAAAATACGCATGCTATTTCATATATCTGAATGCTAGCTCAGAAATCTTAGATATGAGTATTTCAATTTGAAAATTTGGATGAGTCAAGGAATTAATAATTGGCCATGGATGGTTAAAGGAGGCTTCCTGGCATAGGTGGTAAAATGCAGTGACAGGAAGGGGGAAAGGGGAACATCAGGCTAGGAGGAGTTAACCTGGGTGGGGAACGGAAGAGTAAGGGAGAGGGGGGAAGTATAGTGAGGGATAAATGACACTAAAGGCCTTTAGAAGAAGCCATATGGATAATTTGTGAGTACAAGCATCCTTCATGTAAAACCAATTTGCAAGCAGTTGTGCCCAAACCCACACAGCTCATGGGTCCCACCATCCAGCAGGGGGGGCTTGTATGTTCAATCATGTTGATCAAATGAGTGTCCAGTCTATATTGTTGTAGTTTCACCATTAACCCCAATCGCAGCCCTTACATTCTACCACGCACCCTCTTCCACAGATTGTTCCCTAGGCTTATTGTTAAAAAAATGAAAACAAAACAAAACAAAAAAGCAGAGAAAGATGCAGAAAACTTATNTTATCACTTATTGTTAAAAAAATGAAAACAAAACAAAACAAAAAAGCAGAGAAAGATGCAGAAAACTTATGGCAGAATGCATGATCTGGGATGGGTAGGGGTGGGGTGGGGGGAAGGGAAGGGGATATATGCCTGAACTGAATTGGAAAATGATGTATGAAATACACAAAGCATCAATAAAAATAAAAAAAAAGAAAAAGCCATATGGAAACCTACTACTACAGAAACTTCTTAAAATATATGCATGCACATCATAAAAAGATTAAAAGGAGTTATTCTATAATAACAAGGGGGCATTGCCCATTCTAGATATCAAAGGCTAATGGTAAAAATTTAAAAAAACCACCTCAAACCAGGAATGGACTTACTCTCTAGAAGCTATTTGTCATGGGTCCCAGACTCTCAAACAATACTGGCAATAGCCCCTGATCTTGGTCACCTCCAGAACTGGATTGTAAGACCCTATTGTGGAAGACAGTACATACATGAGCCATAGAAAAATACTAAGGAGAAATCAAGCCCGTGCTGACTTCAGAGCCTCATCTCTACTGGCTTTTCATAGTGCTGGAAGGTGCTATGCAAACTACTGGAAGGAAAATTTAATCATCACCCTTACCCAGCAGTGAATCCTGTGAACTAGAGTAATGATTGTCTTGGTAAAGTATGCCCTTGAGTATAAATGGTAGCTCAAATACAGTCAAATTATAGTGTATGAAAATCAGAAATTCAATAAAAAATGTAAAAAGTCAAATAAATATTTTAAAAATTAATAAATGGCCAGGGACAGTCATGGGGGCACTTCCAGAGATGGGTGGTACATTCAAGGGTATAAAGGAGAATAACAGGGTAGAAAGGAGTATAGAGGGTTGTTCTAGTTTGTCTTCCATTGTTGTGACAAAACACTCTGGCCAATACCAACTTGGAGAGGAAAGGGTTTAGTCAGCTCACATCTCCTAGGTCACAGTTCATCACTTAGGGAGCCCAAGGCAGGAACTCAGGACAGGAACCTGGAGGCAGGAGCTGGAGCACAGGCCATGGAGGACTGCTGTTTACTGGCTTGCTCCCCTGGCCCATGCCCAGCCTGCCCTCTTATACAATACACAACAACCTGCCCAGAGGTGGCACCACCCATAGTGGGCTGGGCCCTCCAACATTGCCCAACAATCAAGACAAAACTCCACAGATGTGGCCACAGGGCAGTCCAATGGAGCTAATTCCCCCAATTGAGGCTCCCTTAATCCAGGTGTGTCAAGTTGACATAAAGCTATCCAGCACAAGGGTGTTCTAGTTTCTATTCAATTGCTCTGACAAAACAGTCTGACCAACACCAACTTGTGGAGGAAAGGATTTATTCAGCTCACATCTCCCAGGTCATAGTTCATCATTCATGGAGCCCAAGGTAGGAACTCAGGGCAGGAACATGGAGGCAGGAGCTGAAGCATAGAAGTATAGGCCATGGAGGAATGCTGCTTACTGGCTTGCTCCCCTGGCCCATGCTTTCTAATACCACACACAACAATCTGCCCAGGGGTGGCACCACCCATTGTGGGCTGGGCCCTCCCACATTGCTCAACACTCAAGACAATACTCCACAGATGTGGCCACAGGCCAATCCAATGGAGCCAATTCCCCAGTTGAGGCTCCCTCAACCCAGGTGTGTCAAGTTGACACTCAAGCTATCTAGCACAGGGGGTAAGGACTCGGAGGGTATGGCAGAGGTGGTAGTAGAGGGAGGGATAACTAACACTAAAGGCCTGGGGTAGGGAGGGGGACATGGGTCTAGATTTGATTAGTAACATAATCTTGTAATATATATATATATATATATATATATATATATAAAATAAATTAAAAAAAGAGAAAGCCATATGGAAACCCACCAGTACAGAAGCTACTTAAAGTTTATACATTTACATTATAAAAAGAGATAAAAACAAGTTACCTTATAACAGGAGGGCATTATCTATACTGGAAATCATAGACTTGCAAAGCAAATGCCTAATGCCAGGAATTGACTCACTTCTGAAGAGGTGGGTCAGTCATCTTACAGACCATCAATAATGGCCATTAACTGTGATCTTGTTTATTCACCAGAACTTAATTGTAAAACCCTATTGCTGAAGAATCTACAAACATTAACTGCAGACGATATAAGGAGAAATCAATCTGATGCTGAATTCAAAGCCACATCTCTACTCTACAGCTTTCATAATATTAGAAGGTGAACTGTGTCTATCTTAAAGCATGGCAATAATGTGAATGGTCTTGGAAGTCAGGAAAGCCATGTGCACTGGATGGCACAGCATGAGGAAAACAGCTTGAATAGGAAAACAAGGAAACTTCAAGAATAGTATAGGTCATCTTTTAGGGTCAGGGAAGGAACAGGATATAAACATTCAAGACAGCCAGATTAAGAGTTTGTTTTATTTTGCAATAAATCAAGAGCCACCTAAAGGTTTCTGAATATAGAAATAGAAGATTAACACTGTGTGTTGAGAAGATTAATCTTGATGTACTCTGTCAGTTTTAAACTATCTATATACATAATTCTATCTGATGTCACGGGAGGTGTTTAATTTATATAACTGAAATCCATTTCTTCTTGCCCTTGTCTCAGTAAAGGTAAATTTCTACTCAAAGCAAACAAGTCAATATGGCTATGCTTACAGAACATTCCTATTCAATTGCCACTAAGAAGTATTGAAAAATTGTCAGAACTGTTGTAAAGAACTATCCTATTGTGATATGATAAACGACAAACAGCAGAATTAAATGTCAATGATTAACTTCTTTCAGGTTTTGTTTTCATTCTCTATATGATAAAATATCAGTATGCCAGATGTTAATCAGAATGAATTAATTACAATTATTCCATAATAAAGGAAATATACAGAAGATCTTCTCAGACATGTATTGAGCATTCAATCAAGGCAAACATTATCTTAGGCAATTTCTGTATGTGTTTGAAGTGCAATATTTCTTGGCCACGTACCAGTAAACAAATCTCTCTCCCTTCCTTCTTTACTTCCCTTTTATCCTCCTTTTTGGAAGCAATACAAAACTTCTATATTTGGCACTACTTTCTCCGTATGAACAGAAACTTGTAGGGTATGTATTTTGTTAAAAATATCTGCATTCTCAACTATGTAGGAATCAGAGCACTTACATCAAAGACTATGGGGGGTAGTCTCAGGTGATTAGCACCCATAATCACAAAAGGAATAATTTAGCATGTTGATGAGAGTAGCTTATTAGTGATTAGTGCCCAATAAGTATGAGCTATAAAAATGTTTTTTGCTGCCTCAGTTTTTACCATCACTTTCAGTTGAACAGTCCTGTCCTCTACAAAAACAGTTACCATAAGACCTGTCAGGACATTTTAGCCAGGAGTGGAGGGTATCAACCTGTAGAGTATTTTTCTCAGTGGGCTAGAATCTTTCTAGGAAATAAGAATTATTTTAAGGGGGCTGGAGAGATGGCTCAGTAGTTAAGAACAATAGCTGTTCTTACAGAGGATCCAAGTTTGGTTCCCAGTACCCCACATGATGGCTAACAACCATTCTAAGTCCACTTCCAGGGATCTGACTCCCTCTTCTGACTTCCTCTTCTGACAATATGCTTAAACACATAAAACAAAAATAATAAATAAAATATTTAATCAGATAAAGAATTATTTCAATACCAATTATATTTATGAATTTGTGCCAGATCACAATAAAATATAGTCCAGTATCTTAAATCTCAATATAACATCCCCTGACACAAAAAGAAAACAAAAACTACTCATTCCCCAGAATGACTTTTATTTAACTTAGAAAAAGTTCATATTTCATTAGTATTCTTAAAGTCAGCTAATTCTGTTAAAAGGGTCTTTAAAATTATTTAAAATTTAGTTGACTACCATAACTGAAGAAACACCATGACTCAGTGCAGCAAATTTGAAAATGATTGTTCCCTGGTAAAGGGAATAGAAAATATGAATACAACTTATTTGTTACACAAAGACTCATTACACTAGTCCTAAGCACATCCTCTTTAACCTTAAGAAAGCAAATCAAAATTAAAGGGCCTGTTTTTTCTTTTATACCACCAGGTGTCCTTTGTTGATCTCTCTTCCAAAAACTCATTTCAAAATGGGGCAATCTTGGTAGTCCCTGCTAGGGCTAGCACTTATTCTTTTCTATAAGGCTTATCCAGATAGCTAAAGAATGGTTTAATATGTATATAAACATGAGCCTAAATTATTTTCAAGGCACAGTTCTCTTCAGCTGTCTGTTTTTTCAATGTATATTTTTAATGAATTTTTGTGGATTCCATATATCTTAACCATATTTAGGCCCCCTCCTGTATCTCTGCTCCCTCCATGGCCCACCCACAGGGTTCCATGCATTCTGTTATATATGTCAAGTTTTGGTACCCTGATGTCCCTCAGAATGACTTCATCCCCTGGAGACTAGTCCACCTATCTATAGTCACTCCCTTAAAAAGGATTAACTCTCCTTCACACAGCAGTGATCAGGTGCCAATATTTCCTCAGGTAAGGTTGCAGCCTCTCGCCTGTTTACCATTTATCTATGCTGGATTTTGTCTGATTGAATTTGCATGGGTCTTCTCCATGCTTTCACCATTACAACAACTTTATAGTACCAAGTTCAAAGAGGCTGGGAATACTCTATTTCCTTGTGGTCATGCACCAACCCTGGCTCTTACAAAATTTCCCCACCCTCTTCCACTGTGATCCCTGAAGAATGGATGGGTGAAATTTAGTACAGGAGTTATATCCAGGGACGCATACTCTGTGGTCTCTTATTTTCTACAATTTCATCTATTGTGGCCTTCTGCATGCATCACCCTCTGTTGCATGAGACAACCTTGGTATGAGTTGAGAGATGTACAAGGATTCTCTCTCCCCCATGTTCCACTATGTTCTGGTGAATCTTAGGTATAGACTTCCCAATGTAGATGTGTCACTTAGGGTTGGGCATCTCTCAGACAGTTATTCTCTATGTATGACTCATTGTAGAACTCTGTAATAGTCTCCATCTGTTGTAAAAGGAAACTTCTTTGATGAGTGGTGACTGCTATACACATATGTTCATATAAAGATCTGTATTTAACATACAGGACAGAAATTGTCTAGGCATATGAAATATGTAGGGTTTTCTATGGAGTCTATGATTGCTCCAATCATATGTATTATCAACATTTGCCAGGCTTTAATTTCAATTAGATAGCTGTTGGTTACCACCTAGATAGAAGTGCCATTACTCTACCAATGTAGTTTACTGTGCTGGTCACTGCTATGCTTATTAGGCTTTAATGCTGGGGTTGGACCACTGACTGTTTCTTTTTCCCATTTGTAGCTTGCATGGTATCCTCCAAAACTGTGAGAGCTACCGTTCAAGGAGAGATCTTCTGTTCTCTAGAAATGTATCTGTTTCACTCTCTTTGATTTTTAAAGGGCATTTCAAATTTAAATTTTCCAAATAGTATTACCAGGTGATCTCAGTGAAGAGACCTACCATTCCCTCAATTTTGTAAGTAGTAATGACTAGCCTCCACTATAAAATCTTCTTTCATGGTACCTGTAGATATATGTAGATAATCTATCCCAAAGTTCTGACCATATCTCCAGATAAATAGTTTTATCCTTTCTGAATATCTCCCTTTCTACAAGTGTTTCTGTTCATCTAAGCCATTATGCTATTTTACCTTGTTTAAACATTAGAAGTAGAATATAAGGAAAATGTGATGGGATTTAATAATTGCTCAGCAATTCTCATGCCACTGTAGAGGAGTCAAGTAAGATGATCATGACAAGGCAAGAGTTTCTGGAATTAGAGAAAAAAGGGATTCTGCATTGCCATATTAATTACTTCTCTGTTGATGTATTAAGTACAATGACCAAGACAACTTATAGAAGTAATAGTTTATTTGGCTAACAGTTACAGAGGAGTAAAAGGTCTATCATGGCAAATAGGCATGACATGATGCAGCTGGAGCAGAAAGCTGAGCAATCACATCTTCAAGCATAGTGAGTTCTCAAAGCCCACCTCATGGATGTACATCGGCCAGCAAGGCCACAACTCCTAACCATCCACATAGAGCATCATGAAATGGCAGCCTGTATTCAAATACAGGGAGCTTATCAGGAACATTCTCAGTCAAACCACTACAGATTTAGATCTGTAAGTAGAATAATATGAAATATTTATCTTTCACTGTGAAGAAGTTTAGGGTCACAGATTATGAGAAAACAATAATAGAGAATAGTGGTTAGGATTCAGGAGCTGAGAAGGTTAAATTAATTTTCTAGAGAGATGTTAGATTGTACTTATGACCATGATGATCATGAACCTACCATTGAAGATGAAATTAAGTCATCATAAAGGCTCAGTGCATTACTACAACACCAGGTGTAGTGTTTGTTTTCTTCAAAGGTCTATGCTAGTTCCTGGTTTGATTCTGCCATAAATATTAAAGTCAAGTGTCTTATAGAAGAACATAATAGATAATACAGAGATATGCATGAAGACAAAAAGAAAAGGATTGGAAGTGCTGTGCTGGAAAGAATGAGACAAATAGTATAGTTTTAAGCAGTGAGGAAAATTTTACTTGTGGATACTTCTGTTGTTTTGCAAATGTCACCAAATAAATGTCATCATCATGATTTTTACAACTCTTCCAACTCATTTTTCTTTAATGTTTGTATTGAATCATTGAGACTTTCATATAATGTATTGTGATCCTATTCAGACCACTTCTTCATCTCCACACCCAACTTATTAGTCTCCCACTGACTTCATGTCCTCTATTCTTTTTAAGGTCTATCAAGTCTAGTTTGTGTTCTGAAATGTACTTGTGTACGGCTCTATTCTCCAGAACCTAGTCAACCTACACTGAAAGAAAACAGACAACAGACTCTCCCTCTCCCATAACTTATCAGTTGCCCATAGTTCCTTAGATAGGATTGTGGCTTCTTTTCCACCTCCACCCTTACACACACACACACACACACACACACACACACACACACACACACGAGAGAGAGAGAGAGAGAGAGAGAGAGAGAGAGAGAGAGAGAGAGAGTGTTTTTGTCTAGCTTGGACTTGAACAGGTTTTGTGGATGCTGTCACAATTGCTGTGAGTTCATATGGCAACTCCCCTGCTGTCCAGAAAAGACTATTTCCATGCTGTCACCCACCCCCTCTAGCTCTTACAATTATTCTGCACCCTCTTCTTCAATGATCCATCAGTCTTAGGAATAAAGTGTAATATATTTGTCCCAGTTAGGGCTAAAAATTCTGCAATCACTTATTTTCTCCATGTTGACCACTTATTAGTCTCTGTGTTAATGCCATGTATTGCAACAAGCTTCTAGGATGAGCTCTGAAACATGCACTAATCTATGGGTATAACAGCAAATCATTAGGAGTCACTTTAATATTGCACTTTTTATCTAAATCATAATAGTAAGTTTTCCCTTACAGCCTGTTATTTGTCTATCCACAGATTCTTGACCTCAATAACAGTACCAAATATGGACTCCATTTTGTAAAGTAGGCCTTAAATTCAATCAAAAGGTGGTTGTTTTCTCCCATAAGATTTGTGCCACTATTGCACCAATGGGTATTGCTTTTCATGTCAGTCATTATTGTAGCTCAGTGGGTTCATAGTTGTTAAGGGCGAGATTTTTATTGGGTATTCAGTAAAATTTGTTCATCTGAAAATTTAGTCAATATTCCAATATAACCTAGCTATGCACTACTTTGAGAATATTAGCATGAAATACATGAAACAAATTATGAAACCTAGCACTATGTGCAATGACTGTATAGCAATAAAAAATAAATTGGAAAATGATAATTCTTGCATTATTGAATAAATTCTAACAATGATAGCTTACGTGCTTAAGCAGCATCAGTCTGGTAGGAAACAATCCAAGAAATATGACGATTTCTGCCAACACCCACTCAGTCTCCTTTACCCCATCCATCTGCTAAGTGTATCTATTCATGTATTTGGATAGCGGCTTTGTTTTCACTCCTATCTAAACTTTTGTTGCCCCAAGGAAAATGCATAATCTCAGTGTTTTGTACATATTTAGCCTTTTCCTGTTGAAGACTTCCTGTAATTTCTTTTCTTGAGTATTCCGAGCTACATCCCATCTCCTCCATGGTTATTAGGCAGCCAAACTACCTGCCCTGTTCACCAGATCACTGATTTGTATCAGATTTAGGTTTTACACAGACTGAGTTATGTAGCAGCTTTGTAATGGGAATGTACAGACACTCTGAATAAGATGTGTGTGGGCAGCTCTACAAATTTAGAGACTTTTTTCATGCTGCTTATAAGGGCTGCTTAAGGAATTAAGCTTATAACAATAAAGAGGATATGATTGTGTGTATGCTTGCAAAATTGTGAGGATAAAAGCTAAGAAATGAGTTTTTCCACATTTAAAAATATTAATATATTTTGGTTTATTAAAAGAAGATAAAATAAAGTATCAATTGTTTACAGTTTATGGATGTTTTTCTATAAAGATTTTGTATGGAACATCTTATAAATCTAATCACAAAAGTGTAGCAAGGAGAATAACACAAAATGCAACTATCATTCAAATGTTAAATGCCTTGAGAACATTCATGAAGCTTAGAACAAACTTGTATTCAAAACTCACAACTCTAATTTCCTTAGGATGATGTTTTCAGACAGATAATGATAACTTAGGAGATGAAAAATATTATCTTTTACTGTTGCTCAATTTGCCTTAGAACTAGGTACTTTGGTGCTAGCATCCACAGAAGAGAGATACCATTCATCTTTTGTTTTACTGGGACTGTGTTACTTCACTTAACATACTGTTAAAATGTAAATCTCTAAATGTGCTTTGGAATTAACCTATAGTTTATTTTCAGATTTTGTAACTTTGATTTATGTGTGGAGTGTATGTATGCATATTTTGGAATAATATAAAATCAAATGGGAACAAAAAAAGAGAGAAAAACCTATTCAAAGAACTGATCAAAACAGTAAACCTGTTCACCGAAAAGGATATAAAAGACTGAGAGAAAGATGACAGACAAGGACTTGTGTATGACTGAATCCATGAGCTCTGACGGGGAGGGGGGGGGGGCGTGAGGGATGGGCATGGATGGAGGAATGAGTCTAAATTTGATTAAGAAATGTTGTAGGAAATGTGCTCAATAAAAAAAGGTTTTAATAAAAAATATTATCTTTTAGTTTAGTTTACATTTAAGTCACAGTTGAAATACTTTCATAGCCAATATAAAATAGAGGTTGACACATTCAAAAGTGAACTAGAGCAAAGTTAATTTGAGTGCTACAAAGAAGAAATTGTTATTTGCAAGTTAACTACCCTCTCAACATATCAGACTCTTCATTTCCACAATTAACTGGAATGAATACCAATGTTTCTCAGCTGAGGATTATATAATAACTTTGAATAGAAATTTAGAAATATGGTGGCATTTTAGCATTTGACAGGAGAGAATGATATTAAACACCCTAAAACATACTTGCCAGTTCTATAGAACCAAGATTTGTATTCTTCAAAATGCCAGTTATATTCCTCTGGCATTTTGGGTGGGGTGATTTTTAAGATCTTTTCACTCTCTAATATGTTTTGATCCTGTCACACCACTTCCTTAGAAGCACAATGTTAATTGTTAAATGACTAACCATTGGATCAAATAAAACACGTTGACAATGAGAAAGCTCCTTTATTAGCAATCCTCTGACCACCTACATCTAGATGCTACACTACCATATTCACCATCCTACCAGTAAATGGGAAAAAAAGCCTGCCAATAACAAAATCCTCCATTATTTTAGCTCTAAGACTTGTGGTCTCATTATGGTACATACTTTATGCTTTTTTCTCTCCTTTGTAGTCTTTTTTTTTGAAATAGGGTGTCCTAGTTTGTCTTCCATTGCTGTGATAAAACACTCTGACCAACACCAACTTGGGGAGGAAAGGGTTTATTCAGCTTACATCTCCTGGGTCAGAGTTTTCAGGTAGCCCAAGGCAAGAACTCAGGGCAGGAGCTGAAGCACAGGCCATGGAGGAGTACTGTTCACTGGCTTGCTCTCCTGGCTCATGCCCAGCCCGCCTTCTTATACAGTACACAACAACCTGCCCAGGGTGGCAACACTCTTGTGGGATGGGCCCTCCCACATTGCTCGACCATCAAGACAATACTCCACAGATGTGGCAACAGGCCAATACAATGGAGCCAATTCCCCAACTGAGACTCCCTCAACCCAGGTGTGTCAAGTTAACACTAAAGCTATCCAGCACATAGGGTCTCCCTGTAGTCACAGCTGGCCTGGAGCTTGCTACATAGACCAGGCTGGCTTGGATCTCATAGAGATCCACCTGCCTCTGCCTACTGAGTGCTGGGATTAATGGCAGGTGTCACAAAATCCCATGGTATATTCTTTTTATATCCTCAAATTCCAGTTGGTTATTTATCAAAATCTAACACAATGTGCTTTCACCACTATCCTAAGACCTTTCTGAAACCCAAAGCCAAGTTCCCTTTCGACCCAATTCTTGGACATTTAACCATTTTCTTCACAATTAATCTAAATCCTTGTTTGGTGTGTGTGTGTGTGTGTGTGTGTGTGTGTGTGTGTGTGTGTTGGCATGTTTCATTCATTCTTCTTTAGTTGTTCACCTTGTTCTTAGAGGCAAGGTTTTCCCACTGGGATCTAGGGCATGTTTATTTGATGATGTCAGTTCTGAGATGACCAGCATGTACCACCACATGAGTTTTTTACATGTCCTGGGGACCAAACTCCAGTTTTCATGCTTGTACAGCAAGAACTTTACCAAGTGACCCATCTCTCCAACCTCCCTTACTTCTCTTTTGCTCCACCCTCATATGAGTTTATTCATTTGTAAGAACAAAGTCATGTATTTCTTCTCAGGAGGATTTTATGACTGGTCCTGTCTACTAGTAGCTCAACCTCATATTCAATGAATTCTTTCACTGGCTTGACTGAATTACTTGATCTTAACAGGAAGCATTTGAAGCTCTATTTCTTAGGTTAAGGATAAAAAATTAATCAGGTTTTCTTACTGAGTCTCATGGAGGCATGTCTATCTAAGAACCAACCACTCATATAGAGAATTCTCTAAAGCTAGATAGGAAGAAAATGAGAGTCTTGAAAGTAGGTGTTTTTATCAAGTATTTTTGATCCATGTAGAAGAATGCATTAGCAAGAGAAATTGTTCCCTCCTTTATATTTAAAATTTGATAGCCCCTTAAAAACATTTCATAACAGATTTTTTAAAGATACTATATTGTATAATTGCTACATATAAATTCTGATTTTCTAAGCCCTCAAACTGTCTGGAATTTTTTTGCCAGGATCTAAATTAGTTTTTCCAAAAAGCAAAGAAAATTACTTCTTCTTTTTT
>VZQC01011509.1:0-38247 GCA_009823505.1 Rhizomys pruinosus
CTAGGATTAAAGGCGTGCACCACCATGCCCGGCCCTGAAATGAGTACATTTTTAAAAAGTAGAAAGTAAGCCGGGCATGGTGGCAGCACCCCTTTAATCCCAGCACTTGGGAGGCAGAGGCAGGTGGATCTCTGTGAGTTCAAGGCCAGCCTGGTCTACATAGCGAGTTCTCGGACAGCTGGGACTACAGGAAGATGGTCTCAAAAACACCAGAAAAAAAAAAAAGTAGAAAATAAGAAATCTCAATATTTAATACAAGAAATATGAAAGTTTACTTTAATGTGAAACAAGATTTTTAAATAAATGGTGCTGGCACAAATGATAGTTGAAAAATTTAAGAATTTAACACCCACATCCTTTGCCATGTACAGAAATAAATTTCAGTTTTATTATTTACATTTAAAAAATCTTGTAAGAAATGCTTGACCATATATACTATTGAGTCAAGCTTAACCAAAATTGAAATCTCAAATGCTATATCAAAATAAAAATTCTAAGGAAAATACAACACAATCTACAAATAAATGATATTGAAAGAAAAGAGTTCATTTGTAGCCAGGTATTGGTTATACAGGTTTACAATACCAGCACCTGGGAGGCTGAGGGGAGAGTCACAGTTGCGATACATTGTTTCAAAAAAGAAAAAGTCCATTTCACAGGTGTGTGGCTAGCCTGCGATAGATTGTTTCAAAAAAAGAACAATATATTTGTAACACAAATGGTAATGCAGTAAGCAGGTAAAAACACGAAGGGGTGGAGGGTGGACAGTGCAAAGAAAAAGATCATCAAACCAAGGAAATCAGAACAAATAGCTTTGCACGTTAGACGTGAAAATTAAAGGGCTGTAAAATCTGCGGGGAAGGGGGGTGAGAGGGAGAAGGCACGGGTAGGGGTTGTAACTAGAATAAGCACAGTATTTACAAAAACAATAAAAAATCCTCTCCTGGAGAAATGATCCAAGTAGGCTTCGTTGTTCACTTGGAGACTAGGATGTGTAGAACTGTGTAGACCCTCGCAGCTCCTACTGAGTGGAAGAGGGGAGGCCACGTGCTCGCTGCCAAAGGTCAGAAACTGCATCTGCCAGCCCCATGTCTGGGAACTGAACTATGATTTTACAGACCTCTGACCCTTTCCTCCTCTGGACCCCTGTTACCATCTAACACAGGAAGCATTTTGGGGAGGCTCAGCCAACCACAGAGGAAGAGGGAGACAAGGCCAAACCATTTCTACAAGACACTGTTGAGACAAAACACACTGGAACAAGTTTATATAGTTATCCCAGTTTTTACAGCAAGTGTTTTTATGTATTTATATAGAAAAATAATACGAATATAGGGAAATAATAATACGAATATAGGGAATTAAACAATTTCAGACTAAAAACAAAACTCTATGGTAGGATTAACAAGCCTCAGCTGTTCAGGTTTACTTGTAATTGCAAATAAAACACCGATAGGGTAAATAATTCCATGCAGTATTTCACTGGAGCCAGACCAGTTTGGTCTTACCTGTGTCAAGAGGTTTTCACAGTTGACAGAAAATGTTAAGAACTCATCAATGATTTTCAAGAGTGTTCTTGCCTGGTATCTGTTTGGGCTGCAAATTTAGACTCCACTGCACACCTGAGTCAGTAATTAGGGAACAGGTTCAGAAGTTTACATTTTATGAAGCTCTCCATGTGCTGTTTGAGACAAATTCAAGTTTGATGTCTTGTTTCAGAGGTTAAAATATGAAAGTCCATTGTAGAAATAAGGTAAATTATTAGACTGTCATTTCAACACATCTTTTCTTCCAATATGCAAACAATTTCCTACTTTCAACTTAAATTCCAATTTTCGTAACATTTCCTATGCTTGTTCTTTATTTGCTATGTGACTTTGCTTGAGGTCAGGCATTCAGCTGTCCACATTCAGTTGCCTTAACGTTAGGGGAAGGACGAGAGAGAGCAAGGGACACAACATGTCACCACACTTCAAGCAAGTCGGGCAGTTTCTTGAAGAAGCATGTTTGGAAATGTTGCTCGACTAGATTAAGTGTAAGTTGCTTTTAAGTTTAGACCCTTTACTCTTTTACTTGTGAATGTTACTTTATTCTAAGTTTACATCTTCATTTCATGAACTTATATTTTAAAAATAGAAAGCTTTACTTAAAAAATTAATCCTCTTTATCTCTTTGGTAGTGTCACATGTTTTGTAAGTTATAAGTAATTTGGCTTTTAAAAATCAATTTTTCTATCAGTAAGGTCTTCATTAGTCATTTTCTCTAGTTTCTGCTGGACACACACTATCTTTGAATCCTTTGTTCTTAAAGAAACATCAACAAAAGTGGGACAAAGGAACAGCCTAAAAGAACACTTCAAACACTCAAGCCCTGTCTCTCCAGCTTTCTTGGTGTCACAGGCACATTATTGTGTACATTTCCTGTAGTAACTCATAATTAATTTAATTAGTAGAGACTACACCTGGTCTCCCATTTTTACCATCATCTTTTCAGTTTTTCTATTTGATGCTACTCCTCTGCCTGAAATGCTTTCCTGACTTATTACAAGGCTTCAAGGCCTTGCATGATTAGGTTCCAGCTGCCCTTTGTACTTCACTTCAAGTTACACAGGCTTTCAAGAAATTATGAAAATGTTTGCACATCACTTAAAAGTAACGATCAGTGAAGCCCCATATTCCCAATTTCAATACAAAAGATTATGCCACAGCACATCTCTAGAAAGGGGCATACTTACACCTAATTTTACTGAGTATAAGGTTAAGCTAGCCTCTTTGGGTTAACACTATGAATTTAAAGCAACTTTCTTTGGACCTGTTTGTCCCATAAATTAGAAGTACTAGCAGTACATGTATTTCATGGTCATTCAGCAAGTAAATTCATTCACTTAAAATGCTCAAACCTAAGTCAAGCATTAAGAAATTATCATTTTAGGACAAATCACACTTCAGGGACTTTGCATTCTATCACTTGTCTTTTCTTCCTCTTCTAGACTGCTAACTACCAGGGGTTCAAATGTCACATCTTCAGGAAATATCTAACCTTCCTAGATCAGGCCACATTCTTAAGGCTCATCACACTTTCCCAAGGAACTGGGAAGATGGTACCCAGTGGGCTCTGTTTTACCCCTAACACCTACTACATAATCGTCACTCAAAACATTGAATATTTAAGATGAATTTAAATCTAATTCGAGTCCTCCATCCACTATTACCATGTATAAAGCTAATTATAACATTTTACTATAGGTCTGAACAATTTTCATAACACAAGTTTAAAATTCAAAATGTTGGTAAAACTTTCTAGCTTACAAATGTATATGTAAATTTTTTTTTTGCACAGGTATGTTCAGAAGAAAAGCATGCCTTTAGCTATAAGTTCACCTATTGAAGTTCAACTCAAAAATAAAGAGCACAGAGTAGAAATCAAGGGAAGTTTAGCTGTAAAAGGATCAGGAAAAAAATCTTTCAGCTCACCCTCATTTTTACATAATTTCTACTTTCATTTGTGGTTTTTAGCTTATGATGACCTTACAAAAGATTATCAACAATTTTTTTTTCCTAAATGAATTACTTGTATGAAAGAATTAATATGTAACTTTTTCATTACAATGTATTTTGATCACAATGGTTAAGAAAAAGGTTCTTGTAAAGGTCATTGCACCAACATACTTGTTTTCCAAATTCCAAACCATAAACTCAACTAATGCAAAAAATTTTAAACCCTCCCCTCAAATCAGCTTCAAAACCTTCTCTTGAATTTCAGTTCACAAAATATCTCAATCAGTTAACTCTATGACTTCTGGGAAAGAAAAATATAGTCAAATTCTATAGTGTGTTCTCTATTTTTTATTGGATAATCCTACAATTACCACACTAAAGTCTTTAAGAAGTCCTGTGAAGACATCTGCTTAACTTCATTAAAGCTGTTTTCCAAACTTACATGAGCCTAGACTCTATTATCCATCAAAACCAGTGTTTTCAAACACATTTTGGTATTGCTAGTTTGTAGTATATCCTCATAATAATCTCTTGTCTCCTGTCCTTACTCCAGAGAACAGCTTTGTTGTTTGTGTTTCTTCTGGACAGAGAATACCCACACTGCTTAATAACTGAAAGGGTGTTTCTTCTGACCAAGTTATTTCCTTCCTATAGCTTCACTGCACCAACTCCTGATTAAACAATGTTCAGCAAACTGAATCTTTATGATTAACTGAGAGAACTCTTACTCTACTTATCTTACAGTTTTTGGAGACCACAGGTGGTTTTTAAAGAGACTGGATTCATTTTAGTGACAAAACAAGATACAAGTTAGGTAGTAATTGTTTTTCTTTTTGTTGTTGTTGTTCAAATCAAACTTGTACAATTAATGACCGAGAGTTTAAGCACAAGTTACATGCAAAGGATTCAGGTTTGAGTGAGTCTGGAATAATTCCATCTGTCTCAAGAGTGCATGGAAGCAACCACCAAAGGGAGGGGACTGGATAAATACCACCTTTGCTCCCCAACAACCAGGAGCTCAGACACATACAAATTTTATGGCATGTAATCTAAAGCTCTTCTAAAAATGATTAACTGCTATTCTACCCAACCAGAAAACTGATACAACAGCTCTATCTAATTAGTAAAGTCACCAGACACTCACCATGCAGTTCTGGTGTCAAGTAACAAACCTCGAGACTACAAAGTTCTGTTTTACAAGTTGCACTAACCACAAATTTTTAAAACGCTGATTCACTTTAAACTATTTATAGAAGAACCAATGTACACAATTATCAAGTAAATGTGTTGGACTAGGGATTCTCAAATCTAATTCTGTAGCACAATCTGTCGGCTTCCAAAAACTTCAATATGAATATTGCAA
Source organism: Rhizomys pruinosus (assembly GCA_009823505.1). NCBI lineage: Eukaryota > Metazoa > Chordata > Mammalia > Rodentia > Spalacidae > Rhizomys > Rhizomys pruinosus. The sequence continues at coordinate 4,861 of VZQC01011509.1, forward strand.
AGGCATAATCGTAACTTGCAAAAGTAAGATTTCACCCTGGTGAGACAAACACCACTAAGTAGCTGAGTATTATTCGATCTCTAAAAGTAGACATCCATCAATTTTTATTTTTCATGTTGAAAAGAAAAATACTGGGTACAGTGGGCCCAAAGGACAAGCTGCAATTTTATCTTATCAAAAATTATGTAACAGTTTAAAATATAACCATTAAGAGTTAAACAAAAACACCACAAATATTTTGGAATAGTTTTTTGTTTTGTTTTGCTTGAGACAGTGTTTCACCATGTAGCCCAGGCTGACCTTGAACTCCAGGCTCAAGTGGCCTGTGTGCCTCAGCTTCCCAAGCAGCTGACATTACAGGTGTGTCCCACCATGTCCTGCCCCTTTCAGTACCCCCAAATTTTGGCAAAATAAAGTTCATTTTAAAAAATGAAGTAAGTCAATTTTGTTTATGCCTATTAAGTTTTTCTTTAATTCCACCTTTGGTCTTCATTAGAGAACAAAAATATTTTGCCATATTCAGTTAGTAATACAATTAAAGTCTTGTCTCACATGCCTGAGCTGATTATATGACCTAGCAGCTCTCAGGCCTTACTAAAAAGAAATAATAGAAATAAAGAAGATTAAGACAGCTCAAAGTAACAAAGACATACATAATTGATAGCACTAATGGGCCTTTTCTTAGCACTTATACTGTGATGTCACTTGAGCCTTAAGAGGCCTTTTTGTTAACACTCCCACATACTCTAAACTCTTCCAAGACTTACTAAATTCAACAGTCTAAACTGTGGCTGACAATACTACATATGGCCACCTTAGAAATACAATAATTGCTGATAAAATGGCCTTTTATTAATTTTTTTTGTTGTGGGCATTTAAAAATTCACTAGCCAAAAATGACTTAAAATACACATTTCAAGGTAGTATAAACTTGAAAGAAATATGTATCATTTCATTTGAAAAACAATGTACAGTTCCTACAGACACAAGTGAGAACTCTGTATGAATTGCAAATGTGGCATCAAAACCTCCACATTTTAGTACTTTTGTTTGCTACTGGGGATTGAAAAAGGGCCTCAGCGTGTTAAGCATGTACACTCTACCTTTCAACTAACAGGCCCAGCCCACATTTCAGGACTCTAAAAGGGAAATTCAAAGCCAGAGATTTTTGCTGTATTATTCAATTAAATAGAATATGTTTACATTTAAAAATAATTTACACTCAAAAACTCAAAAGTCTGATATTTTATCAAAATGAGAACAAAATGAACAATGAAAAAATAGCAAAAGTTATTACAAAAGAATTCCTATTTAAATTCCTGTGTTCACATGTATTAAAATGTTTATTAACTGATTTTATCATACAGATTTTGCAGCATATTGTAGGATAAAATATAAAGGTAATAATGGGATATTTGAAATTCAAGCTGCACTTACCAAAATAGTTTTAACCTGAGTATTTGAATGTATGCCAGTATGGTTATTTTTTAGCAATAAGTCAAGGGGAGTGTTCTTTGCTCTTAACATTGTTTCTTAAGTATTTGTGTGAAATTATAAATAGATTACATTTTTGGGGTTCTCTGAATATATGAGTTAATTTTTTTCTTGCTATGCAAGCAATATAAAGATGTATTTTTAGTTCGAAATGTCTGATTTAATTATATTTCACATTTTTGAGCATTTTAGAACAAAGGTAAAAAAATTTATCATACATACTTATATATTCCCATGAAATAAATCACACTCTGAGGAATTATAGAAGTTCACTAAAGAATATCAATTAATCATTCCTCCTATAAATATTTTATTTATTTTGTGTTTAGAAGTTTCAGTCTTAAGTACTATTAACAGAAAATACATAACAAAAGCTTCCTAAAAGTGAAAAAAAAATTATAAATGTTGGAAAAATTGGCCTCATTAACATATTTACACACTTTTACTTAATACATACTCTCCTTTGAAAATTAATTATATGACATTTTATACAGCATTAACATTCCCCAATCTCTGAGCACTGAGCACTGTAGCTCTTCATTCTCCACACCCAATAGAAGCTGCAAATCGCATTGTTTCTGAAGATAGAGCTGAGGAGCAGCAGGCTCCTGGTCACTCGGAGACATTGCTGACCCATGGCTCTGCCCCTCTCTCCGAGGGAGCTTCTGCTGAGCAAGTGTCCTTAGGCTGCTTCTCTTGACTCTGATCTTCCTGTAGCTTCAGAATTATGTTTCGGATTTCTTCTCTTTTTGTTTTCATTCTTGGGGGAGGAAACCAGTTCATTAAATTCATAGGTAGTTCAAAGTTTAGAATTGGATTCTGAAAATAAAAACATTAGATGCCTATTAGAAAATTGTAATGGATGACATTTTAGTTTCAATTACAAAAACACTCCCAAGTTAAAAATTAAAATATCGGGCTGGAGGGATGGCCTAGCAGTTAAGAGCACTGACTGCTCTTGCAGAGAACCCGGGTTCGATCCCCAGCACCCACATGGCAGCTGAGAACCGTCTGTAACTCCAATTCCAGGAGAATTCCAGGGGAATCTGAGACTCTCTTCTGACCTCTGCGGCATTGCACAACACGGGTGCATAAACCTACATGCAGACACTACATTCATACACATAAATAAATAAATTAATTAATTAAAAAAAATTAAAATATCAATTCTCTATCCATTCATTATCTACCTTTCACATGCTTGGAATTGAATTGAGCATGGTGGGACAAGGCAGCTTTGCCTATAGAGCTTATTGTCTAGATGAGGTTTGGCAAACTATAGCCACTGGGTCATATTTTGCCTGCTTCCTGGAAGTTTTTTCTTTTTTACTTTTTTTTTTGTCTTTTTGAGACAAGGTCTACCTGAAGCCTCAGGCTGTCCTGGAACTCACTTTGTCGACCAGGCTGGCCTTGAACTCACAAAGATCGGCCTGCCTCTGCCTCCCGAATGCTAGGATTAAAGGTGTGCGCCACCATGCCTGGCTGCTTCCTGGAAGTTTTATCACAGCACAAGCATACTAACTCATAAAAGGTCTGCAGTTGTTTCTTTAACAGCAGAACTGACAGCAACAAAAGAGGACCTATGGCTGCAAAACAAAGCACTTACTCTCAGTCCTTTATTAAAAAAAAAAAAAAATTGAGCTAGGCTTGATGCTGCACACTGGTAATCCCAGTACTTGGGAGGCAGAGGCCAGCCTGATTTACGTAGGGAGTTCCAGGCCAGCTGGGGCTACGGGGAGACCCTATCTCAAAAAGACCCAAAACAAAACAAAAAACAAAACAAATAACTGTCAGCTTCATGCTAAATAAAATGATAATCCAACAATTAAAACAATGACCATGGGGCTGGAGAAAGTTAATAAGACTGGCTGCTCTTGCAGACAACCAGGGCTCAATTCCCAGCACCAACATGGCGGCTAACAACCATTAGTAATTCCATTTCCAGGGGAATCTGATACCTTCTTCTGACTGTGGGCATTGCACAACACAGGTGCACATACATACATGCAGGCAATACACTCATACACACAATAAATAAAAATAAAAAATATTTAAATCAAACAAACAAAAGCCAATGACCACAACAAATACTATAAGAAGAAAAGTATAGAGGACCCGGGTTCAATCCCCAGCACCCACATGGCAGCTAAGAACCATCTGTAACTCCAATTCCAGGAGAACTCCAGTTCCAGGGGAATCGGAGACCCTGTTCTGATCTCTGCAGGACTGCACAACACAGGTGCACAAACCTACATGCAGATAGTACATTCATACACATACAAAAATAAATAAAATAAAAAAAAAGAAGAAAAGTATAACATGCTATGTGAATAAGCACCGGCAGTTTGATTTAAGCCAACTCTGAAGAGTAAGGAGACGTCAGCCAAGGAATGACAGAGGAATAGAGGAAGGGAAAAGCTTTATGGCCTACAGGCATGAGAGAATGACTTCCAGCTGGCTGACACACAGATCACTAAAATGCAAATGGGAGGGAAATGAGGCAGGAAGCTGGGATAGAGCCTGGGCTAGACTGGACTACACAGCTGCATAGAGACCATATAGGTTATGGCAAGGATTTTGTTCTTCAGCTCTACAGGGAGCCACTATAAAGTAAAAACAGGGAAGTAACCTGATTAGTGTTTCTGGAAAAAGATTGTGAATAGTAGAAAGCAGGAGGCAGGGAACCTGTGGTACTGCAGCTTAGTCTACTGGACCTGGAAAGTGGCAGCCAAATACATGTACACACCTGACTTCAAGTGACAGAAGTCAAGAGACTTAGTGGTTCACTCAATGAATTAGTGAACTGAGGAGAAATCAAGGAAATTGTAAAGCTATCTTAGAGAGGCATGTATAGAGCTGTATCTCTGATCAAATGAAAAGGGGAAGAATGGTCAACAGTGGGAAATGGTGTTAGAAGTTGAGAAAAATCTCAACATAAGAGTAAGGATGATGCCAGATTTTAGAGATCTGAGAAACAAGTGTGGGGAGAAAAGAGGCAATCTAAAGCATTTAAGGTAGAAGAAACAGTGGAGAGGACAAGGTGATCTAAGATGACCAAGCCTGGGATTTGGTGATCAATGAATATAGTATTTTTAATATCAAAAAATTCTACACTTTGGAAGTTTTGCTCTCTAGAATAATTTTCGAAATGACAATATAAAACTTAACTATTTTCTAATTGTGTTCATTACATAAAAATAAAGTTATATACATTATTTCACTATCTGATCAAATCCAGTAAAGGGACACTCACCTCAAAAAAGCTCTCTACATACTGTAGTATGTACACACCACAATCACTGAAGTTGTTCTGCTGTGGAACTTTAGGATTAGAGCCTTTCATAACATCTTTGGAAAAACTTCTTTTGCTCCCTTTTTTAACTTCCCATTCCACTTCTAAATACCTACAAAAATGCACATGCAGTAAGAATGTATTTGTATATAAATACACACGCTAGCTCAGCTACATCAGAATACCAAACAGTAGTAAGTGGAAGGTTGAACTTACTCTCGTAGAATTTTGACAACATTGGACCGAGAAGGACCTCTGAGTGAGTCCATCAGTAGAATACAAGGTCTGTAGGGTAGAAACAATTTTTAAAAAAGTGTATTAATAAGATTTAAAATACTTCATAATTCCCTCTGATTACCTCAGTGAACACTTGGGGAAAAAAAGCAAACAGTATCAACATAGGGATCTACAGTAATAGCAAATATTACATTACAGAATAGTAATGTAACTATATCTCAGGTACAATAAATATGCTTAATTTCCATAACTGGTACCTAAAAACTTCAAATTTAATAGAAAGTTCAAACTGCAAACATCTATAACTCCAGAAAAATAAAAGTGGGACCCTGCAAAAGTAGAATGAAAAGAATCCCGTTAAAAAAATATTTACTGCATGTGCCATGGTACACATATGGAAGTCAGAGGACAGCATGAGGGAGCTGACTCTCTTCTCACGCCATTTGGGTTCTGGGGATTGACAGGCTCAGATCGTCAGGCTTGGTGCCTAGCACCCTTACCACAAAACCATCTCATTGGCCCCCAATAATGCCACTTTATTTACTTTTGCTTAAAAAAATTTGTATTTGAGCTTATTTATTTATTTAATTTATTTTGGTCTTTTAAGATGGGGTCTCCCTGTAGCCTCAGCTGTCCTGGAACTCCCTATGTAGACCAGGCTAGCCTTGAACTCAGAGAGATCTGCCTGCCTCTGCCTTCCAAATGCTGGGATTAAGGGTGTGGGCCACCATGAGACCATGAGAAGTGTTTTGCTCTCATGTATGTAAGTGGACCTGTGCTATTGCAATACCAATGGAGGCTAAAGATGACAACAGATCCCCCTGAAACTGGAGGGTTTTTTTTTTTTTTTGACAGATCTCACTATATAGCCTTGGCTGGCCTGGAACTTCTATGTAGACCAGGCTGGCCCCAAATTCAGAGATCTGCTTGCCTCTGCCTTGGGAGGTACCACCACATCTGGACATAATCCCGTTTTATTTATTTATTTATTTATTTATTTATTTATAATTTTACTTATTTATTTATTTATAATTTTACTTATTTATTTTGTATGTGTATGAATGTACTGTCTGCGTGAAGGTTTGTGCACCCGTGTCATGCAATGCCAAGGAGGTCAGAAGAGGGAGTCAGATTCTCCTGGAACTGGAGTTAAAGACCATTCTTAGCTGCCATGTGGGTGCTGGGAATTGAACCCGGGTCCTCTGCAAGAGCAGTTGGCGCTCTTAACCGCTGAGACATCTCTCCAGCCCCTAATTTTATTTATTTTTGTATGTGTATGAATGTACTGTCTGCATGTAGGTTTGTGCACCTGCGTCGTGCAATGCAGCGGCGGTCAAAAGAGAGTATAGGATTCCCCTGGAACTGGAGACAAAGACGGTTCTCAGCCGCCATGTGGGTGCTGGGGATTGAACCCGGGTCCTCTGCAAGAGCAGTTTGGCGCTCTTAACCGCTAGGCCATCTCTCCAGCCCCATAATCCCATTTTAAAATAAAGCCTGTTATAGAAAATAAAATAGGTGATCACAAGAATTTACAGTATTTTGGGGGTGGGGGGGACATGATTTCATTTCAGAAAAATCTATGCAACTCAAACCTAATCTTTAGAACTTTAATTCTATAAAGACATGTTGTGAACTCAAGTGAGAAAGACTAATGTGTCAAAAGTAAGTCCAAAATGTTTGTTGGTCTTTTTTCTCTCTCTCCTTCCCTTTCTCTCCTCTCCTCCTCTCTACTGCCTTCTTTTTAAGAATGGAACTCAGACCCTTGTGCACTGCACATGCTAATCAATTATAAGGTCTCTATATTTACTTTCATAAATTAAGTTTGCTTTCAAACTCCATTAACATAGCTTTTGTCAACATTTTCTCCAGCAAAATTAAAGAAAATGAAGTGTGCATCACGTAAGGAGTCTGGGCCTTTGGAGATACTTCAGATCAGCAATGTACATCTGAAACTGACAATGATTCATAAATCTTTGAGGCGCCCATCTGTAACTTGTAACTTGTCCCTTCAGTAATAGACATAGTGCCTCAGCCAGAACAGTATAGGGGTATAAATATATAAAACAGTGTAGGGTACAATACTGATCATTTGACTGAGAAGGATCTTTGAGTGATCTCTAAGTAAGACAGAAGGTCCACAAGGTAGGACTGCCTTCATTCACTAACCCTCTTAAAGTAGATATGGAACCGGCCGGTATAAACTTCAACCTCATGCTACTCTATGTGTTCCCCCCCCCTCTCTCTGTCTCTGTCTCTGTCTCTCTCTGTTTTCTCCTCCAGAACACTAGATAATAGGGCTGGAAATGGCTCAGTTCAATTCCCAGCACCCACATGGCAACTAACAACTAAATGTCTGTAACTCTGGTTCCAAGGGATCTAATGCCCTCTTCTGGCCTCTACAGGCACTACACAACATAAGTGCACTTAGAAACACACAGGCAAAATACTCAAACACATTTTTAAAAGCCCACTATAGGGGCTGGAGAGATGGCCTAGCGGTTAAGAGCACCGACTGCTCTTACTGAGGACCCCGGTTCTATCCCCAGCACCCACATGGTGGCTGAGAACCGTCTGTAACTCCAGTTCCAGGGGAATCCGACGCCCTCTTCTGACCTCCGCGGCATTGCATGACACGGGTGCACAAACCTGCATGCAGACAGTACATTTATACACATACAGAAAAATAAAAAAGTTCACACATACACACACACAAAAAAAATCCCACTATAAAATTATAGTAGCTCAATACAAAGATGTCTGTTCATTTGTGGGTACAAAGACTGGGAAACCTGGAACATGGATTTCGCCACTTTCCTCAATGACCCTGAGAACAAGTGTGAATTTTGCTTAAGTGTTTATTTAAACAGCAATTGTCCCATTGTATTTTATTGGATGACTCTAATAAAACTCATATAGCTTGCAAGATACATAGTCAATGCTTACTGTTTACAGATAGTAGGCTTTAAATGCCACTGTCCTATTTCTGAATTGCAGTTTTCATCAGCAAGGAATCCATCATCACTGCTATCATCCTATAAAAGATAGTTTATAGTTAATTATTAAAAATCTACTATCTATATTACTAGCGAACTAAGAAAAAAATCACAAGTGACAAAACAAATATAGCAAAACATTTCTACTTGTAGGTAGGTAATCAGACACTAGGAAATTCAACATATTATTCAATTTAATTTAACTAATGCTACAACACTGATATTTTAAAATTCATTATGATTCTATGTGTGTAAGATGTGTGTATACACGCATCAATGTGAAGGTCAGAGGACAACTCTGTGGAGTCAATTGTCTCCTTCCAAATTTACATGGATTTGGGATCAAACTTAGGTTGGCATGCATGTGTGGAAAGTGCTTTGGCTGCTAAGCCATCTCACCAAGCCTTCAGTGTTAGAACTTTCAGTTCTTTACATAATAGTGAGGATGGCTTTATGCTGTAGTTTTCCCCTTTTCTTCAATCATATGAAATAGTCATATTTTTCTTGTTGTGCATTATCCCTTGGTTTATAATATATGGTTATAAAATACAGGTTATTTTCTTTTCCTACCATATAGGCTGAGCATCTCTAATCTGAAACACAATATGAAGCTTAAAATTTGTCTCAAATTTTAGATATTTGAATTGGGACTATTTATAGTTAAGTCTATACAAATAGTATAAAATCCAAAAAAACTTCAAAATCTGAAACATGTCTCATTCTACATGTTTCAGGTAAGGGATACTAAAGCCTTATGGGATTATATGGGTTTATAATGGTTCTATTATGTGAACTGGTTAATCTAATCAAAGCATTTTAAAAGCCATACATTGTAAACCAAGGATAACACAAAAAAACTGGCCCTCCCCATACCCCCAACCAAGACTGAGCAAAAAGTAAAACCTGTGTGAACAATGGAAAGTTTGTTGTAACACTGAAGGTCTGAAAATTAAAGAAATGGGGGGAGGGGCAAAATGGCTTGGCAGGTAAATGTACCTGCTAACCTTGAAACCTGAGTTGACCCCAAAGACCCACATGGTAGAAGGAGTGAATCCCTCCTGCAAGCTGTCCACTGACTTCTACATGTGGTAAACTGTGGCAAACAATGTCCCCCAAATAAATAAATAATAAAAATATTTTCAAAACTATAATGCATTTTTAGTGTTTATATTTATTAGGGCAAATAAGATCCAGGAAATATTAGAATTTGTCTATGTTAAGTAATGTTATCTGCTCTTACCATAATACATGTACATTAAATTAGACAAAAGGAAAAAAGTCACTGCAAAAATAAGAAAACAGTTACTGGAAAAGTGGGGGAAAAAAAGCTTCAATTTTATCATTCTTATGTACTATATAATTTTAAATTTAACTACTTGCCTCTGAAAAGGTTAAGTATAGCCCATAAAAAGAGGAAGGAGAAAATGGGAGTTAAAAATTAAAAGATTTAATTTTTTTCTTTTTGGTCTTTTCGAGACAGGGTCTCCCTGTAGCCCCAGCTGGCCTGGAACTCGCTCTGTAGATCAGGCTGGCCTTGAACTCAAAAAGATCAGCCTGCCTCTGCCTCCTGAGTGCTAGGGTTAAAGGCGTGCGCAACCAAAACCCAGGGCCTTGTATATATTAAGTAAACCTTCTATCACAGAGCTATGTGGTCTCCAATCCGACAGAATAAACTCTGTATTCTAACTTTCTGAGGTAATATTAGAATTCAGTTCATGTAACAGGGACAATAGCAGCTACAACAAAAACAACACTAACTTGAAAACCAATTTTGTTTTGAAATAGATTCAAATCCAGAAGTCAAAATAAATGATGCTGCCAGAAGGAATGGTTTGTGAGGTTTTGTAACAGGCCCTTAAGGATTCTGATTACATAAAACATAGACTGTACCTGGTTATCCTGATCTTCTGAGAAGTCAATGAGTTCATCCTCAAGCATTTTCCCACCTTCAGCTGACTGATCACCATAGTTTAGTCTGATTTTGCTTAAGCCATCTGTATCAACAGGAAACATTACACAATAAAAAGCCAATGCCTATAACTCAAGAGAATATGAAAATGAATGCTAGTACTTAATGAAAGTGCTTAACGATATAAATATGCTTTAGCCTATAAGAAATATGAAGTACATTATATATTTTTTGAAGTACATTTTTTTTATGTGTATGAGTGTACTGTCTGCATGTAGGTTGGTGCACCCATGTCGTGCAATGCTGTGGAGGTCAGAAGAGGACGTCGGATTCCGCTGGAACTGGAGTTAAAGATGGTTCTTAGCCGCCATGTGGGTGCTGGGGATCGAACCCAGGTCCTTTGCAAGAGCAGTTGGCACTCTTAACTGAGCCATCTCTCCAGCCCCTTGAAGTACATTATTTTAAATAAAACCACTGACTGACATGCCTATTACAGAACTATTTCTACTACCCAGGTCCTGAAGTCATGAAAAATTAAAAACAAAGTTATTAATTATATAAATCTGTATGTGTAAGTTGAATACATATGGGAGATAAATATTTTGTGCTGTGTGCCAGATATCTTTAATAACGGAAGCTACAACAGTCTAAAATTAATATAAATGGCCAAACTAAACCACTAAGCTACAGAAAACAGAATGAAAAAATGTACACTTTTAAAATTAAAATAATGAAAATTCAGAAATTATATAATAAAGGGTAAAATTATTCAAATAAATTGATTTACTTCTAGATAAAGCATAAAAAATATGAACATGATAGTTACATTAGGATGGAGGATATGGACAAGTTTCTCCAGTTCTGTATACTTTCCAATTGTGTTTGGTTATATGATTAGTTTTTTCAATAAAATAGAGCCATGCAAGCCAATTGTTGGTGCTGGTAACACAAAAGGAAATGACTCAGAAGAAAGTTGAAATGGATGCTCTTAAAAGTCCATTCTAAGAATCAAACAATAGTTAAAAATCAATTCTTGCTGGGCATGGTGGCGTATGCCTTTAATCCCAGCACTCAGGAGGTAGAGGTAGGCAGATCTCTGTGAGTTCAAGGCCAGCCTGGTCTACATAGTGAGCTCCAGGCCAGATGGACTAAAAGGAGACCCTGTCTCAAAAAAAAAAAAAAAAAATCAATTCTTTTGCTGAAACATGCTTATCAAAGTATTTAGAAGAATTTTAAGATTTACATGAATACTGAGTCAGAAACCTCAATACCAAATTTATATCAATACTGTTTAAAACATTGCACAACACTTCAAAGTTTTCAAAAGCGAGGCTTGCCAGGTATGGACCAGAATGATCTACACAGTGAGTTCGAGGCCAGTCAGGAATACCTAGTAATACCCGGCCTAAAGCCCCCACTCCAACCCCCCCACCCCCCGGAAAAAAAACCTTAGCCACAACAGTAAAAGCCTAGTCTATATAGGTCACTAAGCTATAAGGGGTTTAAAATATTAATATAGAGGCTGGAGAATTGGCTCAGCAGTTAAAAACACTGGCTGTTCTTCCAGAGGATCTTGGTTCGATTTTCACCACCTTATATGGCAGCTACCAACTGTCCCTAATACTCCAGTTCCAGGGTATCTGACAGCTTCTTCTGGCTGCTGTCCTGGCACTGGATGTGCATGGTGTAGTTACATACAAGCAGGTAAAACACTCATACACATAATAAAAATAATACTTTTATTTTTATTTATTTTTATTATTATTATTTTTTATTTCTGTATGTGTATGAATGTACTGTCTGCATGCAGGTTTGTGCACCCGTGTCGTGCAATGCCTCGGAGGTCAGAAGAGGGCGTCGGATTCCCCTGGAACTGGAGTTTCAGAGGGTTCTTGGCCGAAATGTTAATATATAACCAAAGCAGTTTGAGAAGGAACCAGAATAAAAATGTATTCCTGAAGGGCTGGAGAGGTAGCTCAGTAGTTAAGAGCTCCAACTGGTCTTGCAGAGGACCTGTGTTCGATTCCCAGCACCCACATGGCAGCTAACAGGAGGCAGAGGCAGGCGGATCTCTGAGTTCAAGGCCAGCCTGGTCTACAGAGTGAATTCCAGGACAGCAGGGGCTATAGGGAGACCCTGTCAAAAAAAAAAAAAAAAAAAAAAGAAAAAAAAAGGAGGGGGGATTCCTGAAAAGATATATAAGTCAAAGTTTTGTAATCAGAAGGATACTACTTAAAATAATCAACCAAGTATAAATCCTTTTGTTGTACAAACCATATAACTGCTTCAACTTATCTGTTTCAGAAATCAGTGCTGTGTTTAAATTTAAAACATCTATAACTTGAATGTGTACAAATCTGCAGACATTTAAGAATTAGTCAATTACAGTAAGATTTCTAGAAGCAAATCATTCCTATCTGTAGAAAGTGCCATTACATTAATATTTACCTTGTACCAAATAAACTGTAAGTTCATTTCAAAAGCAATACAAGCTGGGTGTGGTGGGGCAAACCTTTAATCCCAGCACTTGGGAGGCAGAGGCAGGCGGATCTCTGTGAGTTCAAGGCCAGCCTGGTCTACAGAGTTGAATTCCAGGTCAGCTGAGGGCTACAGGGAGACCCTGTGTCAAAAAGACAAGACAAGACAAGACAAGACAAGACAAGACAAGACAAGACAAGACAAGACAAGACAGAAAAGAAAAGAAAAGAAAAGAAAAGAAAAGAAAAGAAAAGAAAAGAAAAGAAAAGAAAAGAAAAGAAAGAAAAGAAAAGAAAAGAAAAATACAGCAATACAAAAATAATATAGTCTACAACCATACCACTTTTTATGTGCCCAATCACAACCAATCATGAAAACTAAGCTTGTGTTCTTGGTTAGTACTTGAATAGGAAAAAATAATTTAAGTAATTCAGCTTTTTAGAAATTATCTTTCTTTTAGGCTGGGAGTGCTAGTGGACATGGTTGGGGCAGCATCAGGAGAATCTCTGTGAGACCAGGCCAGCCTGGTCCTACATAGGGAGTTCCAGGCCAGGCAGAGTTGCATAGTGAGACCCTGTCTCAAAAAATGTACATAAAATTGCATGTGTTTGTGTGTGGAGAGCAGAGCACAACTGATAAGAGTCAGTTCACTCCTTCATGTACATTCTGGGGCTGGAACTCAGGTTACCAGTCTTGGTAGCAGGTACCGTTACTCCACTAGCTCACTAGCTTTCTTATACTACAATAAAGAGATCTGGTGGTAGGGCTAGTAGTGGGAGATAAAGGAAGGAATCTAAATATGATCAAAATACATTACATGCAATTCACAAAAATTTAATAAAATATTAATGTAAAAAAATGAGTCTTGGAGGGAGATCATCTGAAGATGCTGAATGTAATTCTAAAAATTTAAACCCGTTTCTCATGTACCCTTATCAAGTAAATTATTTTATATGATGTCCAACTGAAAAGAACAAAGAACAGCAAGAGCCAAGGAGTATACTACCTTTCAACCCTTGGCCTTAAAAACTGTAAACACAGCTGGGCGTGGTAGCGCACGTCTTTAATCCTAGCACTTGGGAGGCAGAGGCAGGTGGATCTCTGTGAGTTTGAGGCCAGCCTGGTCTACAGAGTGAGTTCCAGGCCAGCTGGAACTACAGGGAGACCCTGTCTCAAAAAAAGACCAAAAACAGAACAAAACAAAAAAACAAAACAAAACTGTAAACACAGGCCTACTTATTTACTGTAGCATGTTATCTGATGCTATTAGTGGATATTTGTAGCTATATGGACCTGAAGGTAAAATTATATAAACTATCTAAAATATATCTTCTTTTTAATTTGTTTTTATTTTTTGTCTATGAGTTCACTGCCTGCACGTGTGTAAGTGCACCCAGGCTGTGCAATGCCCTCGGAGGACAAAAGAGGTTGTTGGATACCCTGGAACTGGAGTTATAGACAGCTGTTTACCACCATGTGGGTGCTGGGATTCGAACCCGGGTCTTCTGCAAGAGTAGTCACCACTGAGCCATCTCTCTAGCCCCTGTATTGACTTATAAGCTATACTGAGAAGCCAAATAGAACTTGATTACTTAGGCAATAATCAGAGGAGAAACTCTGTAGTCTGTAACTCTTCATATGTTGTCATTTTATATAAGACACTATGTATTTAATTGGAGCTGGAGAGACAGCTCAGTGGGTAAAAGCACTGGCTGCTCTTGCAGAGGACCCAGGTTCAATTCCCAGCACCCACATAGCGCCTAACAATGGTCTCTAATTCCAATTCCAGGGAATCCGACACCCTCTTCTATCCTCTGTGGGCACTGCATGACACTAGTACCCTTTACACACATGCAGGCAACTCACTCATACACATAAATGAAAAATAAAATATTAAAAAAAAAAGTTTAGTTTTCCTCTCAGAGGTGGTAAAGTCACATTTAGAGAACTTACGGTACTTTTGAGCCAATGAGCTAATGAAATGCCTGATCAAAGCTATGGAACATCAATGAAAAATAAACCAACTCACTTTACAACACCACTTTTCAAACTACAGCACTGGATTAAAGCATGAATTAAGGGGCTGGAGAGATGGCCTAGCGGTTAAGAGCGCCGACCGCTCTTACAGAGGACCCGGGTTCGATCCCCAGCACCCACATGGCGGCCGAGAGCTGCCTGAAACTCCAATTCCAGGAGAACTCCAGCTCCAGGGGAATCCGAGACCCTCTTCTGACCTCCGCGGCATTGCACGACACGGGTGCACAGACCTGCATGCAGACAGTACATTCATACACATACAGAAAAAAAAAAAAAAAAAAGCATGAATTAAGAAAATTAGATAGAATTAGTGTTATCACATACATGAAAGTGATAAAAAAATGTTTTGTGAAACATTTGTTTCAGAGACCTTGCCTTTAATTAGTAAAGATACAGATGATGTGGGTATATGCAATATGAAAAGCAAAACATACAAGCGACAATAAAAAGATAAATAAACATGTTATTACAAAACCTACATACAAAATTATTTTTTACATTAGTTTCCACTAGGATTTTTGAGACTACATCTTCACAATTAACTAGGTATTTACTCAACCAAAACACTAACTTGTAGGGGAGAACACTAGGAACCTTTGGAGTTTGTGTATTTCAAGTCCGAAGCTGTGTTCCAATGCTTTAAGTCACTCACTTCATTTCTTATTTGCATTCACACTAAAATATAAGATTATTAATCAAAAAGGGACTCTGTTGTTTTAACTGGTACTGATTACTATATCCAGGGCCTTATGTTCTACTCACTGAGCTACATTCCCCAGAACTGTTTTTTAAATAGTTGTCTGTGCTAAAAAATAACTCATATAACATTCACCCATTTCAAGTGAATAATCCAGTGGTTTTAGGTATAGTCAGTCATGTATATCTGTGGGCTCTGTCTACAGAAACAACCAAGTATAGATTCAAATATATTTAGGGGAGGGGCTGGAGAGATGACTCAGTGGTTGAAAGCACTGGCTGCTTTTGCAGAGGACTAAGATTTGGTTCTCAGCAGCCATGTGGTGGCTAACAACCATCTGTAACTCCAGTTCCAGAGGGGATCTGACGCCCTCTTCTGGTCTCCACAGGCATTTCATGATATGGGCGCACTTACATATACATGCAGGCAAAGCACTTGTACACATAAAATAATATATTTGGGGGAAAATTTTGTATTTGTACTGAACATGTGTACTCTTTTTTCTCTTCTTATTCCCTGAATAATATTATAAAGGAACTGGGATACAGCTCTGTGATAGAGTATGCATAGATCCTGAATTCAATCTCCAGCACCAAGAATAAAAACTGAAAGAGTAAAAATAAGACATCAGTAAAAAAAAAATAAAATAAAAATAATAAAAAAAAATTTTTAAATGTCTACACATTCTATGTGGACACTATACCATATTATACATAAGGAGCCTGAGACATCAGTTTGGATAACAATGGATTGAATAACCTCAGAGGAAGTAAGGCTGGAACCAATCTTCTATGAATACCCAAGAACAACTAACCATATATTCACAAGTGTGGGCTACTATCCACCAGCACAATTATTATTTTTCTTGATGGTATCATTTTGGTGGTGCTGAAGACTGAATCCAGGGCCTCAAAAATGCAAGGCAAGCATTCTAGCACTGAGCTACATCAGTCCTCACTAACAGTTAATTTCAAAGCCCCCAAAAGAAGGGATCCCATACTAACATTCCCTGACTCCATGCTGCCCCTTGCTTTTTACTGACAAATCCAAGTAGTCAATACCGTTCTGGAGATTTCCATTTTCCTCTTTTGGAGATTTCCTATAGTTTTTGTTTGTTTTGTTCCCTCCCCCCATCCCCCAATACTCAAGAATTAAAATACTGAAACTGAAAGAATTATAGGCTAAAGCCAGGACTGGTGACGCACACCTGTAATCTCAGCACTTGGGGGGCGGGGGAGGAAGAGGCAGGTCAATCTCTGTGAGTTCAAGCCCAGCCTGGTCTACATAGTGAGTTCTAGGACAGCTGGGGCTATAAGGAGACCCTGTCTCAAACAGCAAAAAAAAAAAAAAAAAAAAAAAAAAAAAGAAAAAGAAAAAGAATTATAGGTTAAGTATTTGGTTATTACCTACTTTATCTAACTGTATCCTAATGGAACTAAACTGGAAAATAAGTTAAAGTATTTACCTGCTGTCTTTTAGTGAACATTTTTGCCATGTGCTACATTTCC
This sequence comes from Rhizomys pruinosus, assembly GCA_009823505.1. NCBI lineage: Eukaryota > Metazoa > Chordata > Mammalia > Rodentia > Spalacidae > Rhizomys > Rhizomys pruinosus. Next base: position 21,506 of record VZQC01011509.1, read on the forward strand.
CCTTTCTGTCTCTTGTTTCATGGCTGTGGGACTTTATGCAGCTTAGTATAGCGAAATCCTTACAAAAGCTCAACAAAAGCTTTCTCCTTTTTTTGACTTTTTGAGATAGGGTCCCCTTTGATTTCCACCTCCCAAATGCTGCGATTACAGCAATGTGGCAGCACACCCAACTTTAAATTCCCAACTCACTAAAATAAGGCAAACTGGGGAACCAAGAATTCAGTCCTCACAGCTTTCTAAAATTCTTGAGACAGGGTCTCCCTGCAGCTTGAGCTGGCCTGGAATTTACTACGTAGACTAGCCTGGCCCTCAATCTCAAAGAGATCTGCATGTCTCTGGCTCTAAAATGCTAGGATTAAAGACATTTTATCTAAATCTATGATTTCCCAGCAATTGGGGGATAGAGGAAGACAAATCTTTGTGAGTCTGAGGCTAGCCAGGACTACATAGTGAGATCCTGTCTCAAAAACACTACCCCAGATAGACAGCCAGTCTATTCATAGTTTGATGTTTACAAGGCAAAGACTACTAAACACAGTATTATGGATTTTATGGAATAGGCATATTATTATTTGACACTTAATATCTCTATGTATCTCTGGGGCTGGAGATCATAGCTCAGTGGTAGGTAGAGTGTGTCTAGTGTGTGTAAAGCCCTGGGTTTGATACTCAGCAACTGGAAGAAAGGAAAGAATATGATGCTTTGATGTAGAGATACACTGTGTAATGCTCAAGTCAGCCTATGGAGTACCTGTGGATTTGAGAGGAAAGTGTCTTGATATCAAATTTAAGAATTAGACTAGAACTTTTAGACCTCTGTTAAGGGGTCAGAAATAAGAAACTAACTGAAGGAAATGAAAGCCAGTTTTTAAGCACTGAAAGGAAATAAAAAAAGGAAGTTAGGGTAGCACCTACTCCCTACTGAACAAACTGAAGAAGAATGAGGAATCCCCCTTTGCCTGAAAGACAAAGCTTTTCTTTCTGCCTTTGGCCATTTAGACTCAACCAATATGAATACTGAGAAGACTGAAAATACTCATCTTGTAAATTCTATCTGTGCAACTGTTTACTTTGAATAGAGGAAATTTCCTATGAAATAAAAATAAATTCAAGTCTTTGTAAGTACAAAATGTGAAGCTTGTGTACCTAGGTCAAGTATCTTATCTAAAGTTTATAGGGCTGAAATGTTTTAGACTTCCAATTTTTTTTCTTTCAAGTTTGGGTTATTTGCAAGTAAGATATGTAATACCATGGAATGAAACTGAAGCCTAAACATTATTTTTTGTGCATACCATATATATACTGCCTCAATGTATTACTACTGTACAGTGTTTATAGTGTGTTTATGATACAAAGTCAGGGTACTGAATTTTTCAGACTTCAGACTGGAGATGCTACCTGTGCTTCCATGGGCCAAGAAAGGAAGATGATTGCACAAGAAATACTAGGGGATCATTAGAGTGTGGGAAGTCTGAATTTTGGTTGTCACAGTAACTGGATACATTTATAAAACAAGCTACATCCATGAAATTAGTTAATGTTACTGTAAATTCTATCTCAGTAATCCTGACAAGAAAAACTATATAATCCTTTAAAAAAAAGTATTTTGATTTTGTTTTTCCTCTTTGAAAACATAGCAGTACATACCTGGATGATGTACAGAACTTAAAAATTCATCCTGTAGGCCATTCTCACTTTTAGTCCTATCAATAACCTCCTGGCATGCAGATTCTCCTTTATTTGGTTCTTCATTTTCGCTTATAGCATGATTTTTTTTTTTCACACTACATTTCACACTGTATGTGTTTCTCCGATAACAAGGCTCACTTTCTTCCTGTCCAGCACTTGAATTGGTTACAGATAAGTAATGCTTTTTGCTTAGCATCTTCTTATTTACAGGCTTGGCAGGAGAGTTCTGGGAACAACTGTCCATTTCATTGGCAGAAGTAGAAACACAACTGTCCTCTGCAGTTGAGCTTTTTTGTAGGGATGCATTTTCATGGTAATGAGGATTAGGCTCATACTTTGGCTTTTCCAAACCAGGGAAACAAACAACAGCCAAAAACCAGTGTGCACTGTAAAAACAAATGACACCACTAAATATATTAGAAAAGCTTATACTTGGCAATAAACATCAATGGACCTGTTTTTTGAAAGCTTTTGTGAAGAAACAATACTGNGGGCTTAGGGAGACCCTGGCTCAAAAAACAAAAAAAAAAAAGAAAAGAAAAAAAAAAAGGAGGGGGGATTCCTTGAAAAGATTATATAAGTCAAAGTTTTGTAATCAGAAGGATACTACTTAAAATAATCAACCAAGTATAAATCCTTTTGTTGTACAAACCATATAACTGCTTCAACTTATCTGTTTCAGAAATCAGTGCTGGTGTTTAATGTTAAAACATCTATAAACTTGATTGTACAACACTGCGAAGTAAGAATTAGTCAATTACAGTAAGATTCTAGAAGCAAAATCATTTCCTATCTGTAGAAAGTGGCCATTACATTAATATTTACCTTGTACCAAATAAACTTAAGTTCTTTCAAGAAGCCAAGACAAGCTGGGTTGGTGGAGCAAAAACTTTAATCCCAGCACTTGGGAGGCAGAGGCAGGCGGGGATCTCTGTGAGTAATCAAGGCCACCCTGGTCTACACGAGAGTTGAATTCCAGGTCAGCTGAGGGCTACAGGGAGACCCTGTGTCAAAAGACAGACAAGACAGACAAGACAAGACAAGAACAAGACAGACAATAAAAAGGCCAGCAAAAGGAAAAGAAAAGAAAAGAAAACGAAAGAAAAGAAAAGAAAAGAAAAGAAAAGAAAGAAAAGAAAGAAAGAAAAAGAAAAGAAAAGAAAATACAGACCAATACAAAAATCTATAGTCTACAACCATACCACTTTTTATGTGCCCAATCACAACCAATCATGAAAACTAAGCTTGTGTTCTTGGTTAGTACTTGAATAGGAAAAAATAATTTAAGTAATTCAGCTTTTTAGAAATTATCTTTCTTTTAGGCTGGGAGTGCTAGTGGACATGGTTGGGGCAGCATCAGGAGAATCTCTGTGAGACAGAACGAGGCCAGCCTGGACCACAAACACAGGAGCTAGCCTGTCATAGTGGACCCTGTCTCAAAAATGTACATAAAATTGCATGTGTGTTTGTGTGTGGAGAGCAGAGCACAACTGATAAGAGTCAGTTCACTCCTTCATGTACATTCTGGGGCTGGAACTCAGGTTACCAGTCTTGGTAGCAGGTACCGTTACTCCACTAGCTCACTAGCTTTCTTATACTACAATAAAGAGATCTGGTGGTAGGGTTAGTAGTGGGAGTAAAGGCAGGAATCTAAATATGATCAAATACATAACATCCATCACAAAATTTAAAAAATTTAATGTAAAAATGAGTTCTTGGGGAGATATCGAAGATGCTGAATGTAATTTAAAAACTTTAAAACCGTTTTCATGTTACCCTTATCAAGTAAATTATTTTATATGATGTCCATACTGAAAAGAACAAAGAACCGCCAACGAGCCAAGTAGTATACTACCTTTCAACCCTTGGCCTTAAAAACTGTAAAACACAGCTGGGCGTGTAGCGCAGTCTTTCAATCCTAGCACTTGGGAGGCAGGCAGGTGGATCTCTGTGATGTTGAGGCCCAGGGTCTGCAGGTGGAGTTCCAGGCCAGCTGGAACTACAGGGAGACCCGGCTCAAAAAAAAGACCCAAAAACACAAAACAAAACTGTAAAACACAGGCCTACTTATGTTACTGTAGCATGTTATCTGATGCTATTAGTGGATATTTGTAGCTATATGGACCTGAAGGTAAAATTATATAAACTATCTAAAATATATCTTCTTTTTAATTTGTTTTTATTTTTGTCTTGATTCACTGACTGCACGTGTGTAAGTGCACCCAGGCTGTGCAATGCCCTCGGGAGGACAAAAGAGGGTTGTTGGATACCCTGGACATGGAGTATGTAGACAGCTGTTTACCCATGTGGGTGCTGGGATTCGAACCCGGGTCTCTGCAAGAGTAGTCACCACTGAGCCATCTTCTTAGCCCCTGTATTGACTTATAAGCTATACTGAGAAGCCAAATAGAACTTGATTACTTAGGCAATAATCAGAGGAGAAACTCTGTAGTCTGTAACTCTTCATATGTTGTCATTTATATATAAGACACTATGTATTTAATTGGAGCTTGGGAGAGCATCAGTGGTAAAAGCACTGGCTGCTCTTGCAGAGACAGGTTCAATTCCAGCACCCACAACCCACGGTCCTCAAAATATCTCCATCTACATGCTACTCCACGTCCATATGAACTTCCAGGGAATCCGACACCCCTCTTCTGATCCTCTGTGGGCACTGCATGACCATAGTACCTTTACAACACATGCAGGCAAATCATCATACACATAAATGAAACAATAAAATATTAAAAAAACAAGTTTAGTTTTCCTCTCAGAGGTGGTAAAGTTCACATTTAGGAACTTACGGACTTTTGAGCCAATGAGCTAATGAAATGCCTGATCAAAGTATGGAAACATCAATGAAAAAATAAACCAACTACTTTACAACACCACTTTTCCAACTCAGCCACTGGATTAAAGCAGAATTAGGGGCTAGAGAGATGGCCTAGCGGTTAAGAGCGCCGACCGCCTTACAGAAGGACCCGGGGTTCGATCCCCAGCACCACATGGCGGGCGAGAGCTGCCTGAAACTCCAATTCCAGGAGAACTCCAGCTCCAGGGAATCCAGAGACCCTCTTTGACCTCCGCGGCATTGCACGGACACGGGTGCACAGACTGCATGCAGACAGGACATTGATCAATGACAGAAAAAAAAAAAAAAAAAGCCTGAATAAGAAAATTAGATAGAATTAGTGTTATCACATCATGAAAGTGAAAAAAAAATGTTTTGTGAAAAACCTTTGTTTCAGAGACCTTGCCTTTAATTAGTAAAGATACAGATGATGTGGGTATATGCAAATGAAAAGCAAAACATACAAGCGACAATAAAAAGATAAATAAACCATGTTATTACAAAACCTAATACAAAATTAGTTTTTTACATTAGTTTCCACTGGATTTTTGAGACTACATCTTCACAATTAACTAGGTATTTACTCAACCAAAACACTAACTTGTAGGGGAGAACACTAGGAACCTTTGGAGTTTGTGTATTTCAAGTCCGAAGCTGTGTTCCAATGCTTTAAGTCACTCACTTCATTTCTTATTTGCATTCACACTAAAATATAAGATTATTAATCAAAAAGGGACTCTGTTGTTTTAACTGGTACTGATTACTATATCCAGGGCCTTATGTTCTACTCACTGAGCTACATTCCCCAGAACTGTTTTTTAAATAGTTGTCTGTGCTAAAAAATAACTCATATAACATTCACCCATTTCAAGTGAATAATCCAGTGGTTTTAGGTATAGTCAGTCATGTATATCTGTGGGCTCTGTCTACAGAAACAACCAAGTATAGATTCAAATATATTTAGAGGGGGCTGGGAGATGACTCAGTGGTTGAAACACCTGGCTGCTTTTGCAGAGGACTAAGATTTGGTCTCAGCCGCCAGGTGGTGCTAACAACCATCGTAACTCCCGTTCCAGAGGGGAATCTGACGCCCTCTTCTGGTCTCCACAGGCATTATGATATGCGACTTAACATATACATGCAGCAAAGCACTTTAACATAAAATAATATATTTGGGGGAAAATTTTGTATTCTGTACTGAACATGTGTACTTTTTTTCTTTCTTATTCCCTGAATAAATATATTAAAGAACTGGGATACAGCTCTGTGATCGAGATGATCGATCCGGAATTCAATCTCCAGCACACAATGAATAAAAACTGAAAGAGAAAAACATAAGGACCTCAGTAAAAAAAAAAAAAAATCAAAAATAATAAAAAAAAAAAATTTTAAATGTCTACACATTCTATGTGGACACTATACCATATTATACATAAGGAGCCTGAGACATCAGTTTGGATAACAATGGATTGAATAACCTCAGAGGAAGTAAGGCTGGAACCAATCTTCTATGAATACCCAAGAACAACTAACCATATATTCACAAGTGTGGGCTACTATCCCACACACATTTATATTTTTCTTGATGGTATCTTTTGGTGGTGCTGAAGACTGAATCCAGGGCCTCAAAAATGCAAGGCAAGATTCTAGGCACTGATGAGCTAATCAGTCCCTCACTAACAGTTAATTTCAAAGCCCCCAAAAGAAGGGATCCCATACTAACATTCCCTGACTCCATGCTGCCCCTTGCTTTTTACTGACAAATCCAAGTAGTCAATACCGTTCTGGAGATTTCCATTTTCCTCTTTTGGAGATTTCCTATAGTTTTTGTTTGTTTTGTTCCCTCCCCCCATCCCCCAATACTCAAGAATTAAAATACTGAAACTGAAAGAATTATAGGCTAAAGCCAGGACTGGTGACGCACACTGTATCTCAGCACTTGGGGGCGGGGGAGGAAGAGGAGGTCAATCTCTGTGAGTTCAAGCCCAGCCTGGTCTACATAGTGAGTTCTAGGACCAGCTGGGACTAAGGAGACCCTGTTCGACAAAAGACAAAAAAAAAAAAAAAAAAAAAAAAAAGAAAAAAAAAGAATTATAGGTTAAGTTATTTGGTTATTACCATACTTTATCTAACTGTATCCTAATGGAACTAAACTGGAAAATAAGTTAAAGTATTTACCTGCTGTCTTTTAGTGAACATTTTTGCCATGTGCTACATTTCCCCTTTCTGTCTCTTGTTTCATGGCTGTGGGACTTTATGCAGCTTAGTATAGCGAAATCCTTACAAAAGCTCAACAAAAAGCTTCTTCCTTTTTGTTTTTTTGAGATAGGTTCCCCTTTGATTTCCACCTCCCAAATGTGCGATTACAGCAATGTGGCAGCACACCCAACTTTAATTCCCACTCACTAAAATAAGCAAATGGGGAACCAAGAATTCAGTCCTCACAGCTTTCTAAAATCTTGGACCGGGTCTCCCTGCAGCTTGAGCTGGCCTGGAATTTACTAGTAGATAGCCTGGCCCTCAATCTCAAAGAGATCTGCATGTCTCCGGTCTTAAATGTAGGATTAAGGATAATTTATCTAAATCTATGATTTCCCAGCAATTGGGGGATAGAGGAAGACAAATCTTTGTGAGTCTGAGGCTAGCCCGGGACTACATAGTGAGATCCTGTCTCAAAAAACACTACCCCAGATAGACAGCCAGTCTATTCATAGTTGATTTTACAAGGCAAGACTACTAAAACACAGTATTATGGATTTATGGAATAGGCATATTATTATTTGACACTTAATATCTCTATTTATCTCTGGGGCTGGAGATTCATAGCTCAGTGGTAGGTGGTGTGTTGTGTGTGTAAAGCCCGGGTTTGATACTCGCCATGGAAGAAAGGAAAGAATATGATGCTTTGATGTAGAGATACACTGTGTAATGCTCAAGTCAGCCTATGGAGTACCTGTGGATTTGAGAGGAAAGTGTCTTGATATCAAATTTAAGAATTAGACTAGAACTTTTAGACCTCTGTTAAGGGGTCAGAAATAAGAGACTAACTGAAGGAAATGAAAGCCAGTTTTTAAGCACTGAAAGGAAATAAAAAAAGGAAGTTAGGGTAGCACCTACTCCCTACTGAACAAACTGAAGAAGAATGAGGAATCCCCCTTTGCCTGAAAGACAAAGCTTTTCTTTCTGCCTTTGGCCATTTAGACTCAACCAATATGAATACTGAGAAGACTGAAAATACTCATCTTGTAAATTCTATCTGTGCAACTGTTTACTTTGAATAGAGGAAATTTCCTTGAAAAAATACTAATTCGTCTTGTAAGTACAAAATGTGAAGCTTGTGTACCTAGGTCAAGTATCTTATCTAAAGTTTATAGGGCTGAAATGTTTTAGACTTCCAATTTTTTTTCTTTCAAGTTTGTGGTTATTTGCAAGTAAGATATGTAATACCATGGAATGAAACTGAAGCCTAAACATTATTTTTTGTGCATACCATATATATACTGCCTCAATGTATTACTACTGTACAGTGTTTATAGTGTGTTTATGATACAAAGTCAGGGTACTGAATTTTTCAGACTTCAGAACTGGGAGAGTGCTACCTGTGCTTCCATGGGCCAAGAAAGGAAGATGATTGCACAAGAAATACTAGGGGATCATTAGAGTGTGGGAAGTCTGAATTTTGGTTGTCACAGTAACTGGATCATTTATAAAACAAGCTACATCCATGAATTAGTTAATGTTACTGTAAATTCTATCTCAGTAATCCTGACAAGAAAAACTATATAATCCTTTAAAACAAGTATTTTGATTTTTGTTTTTCCTCTTTGAAACTAGCAGTACATACCTGGATGATGTACAGAAACTAAAAATTCATCCTGTAGGCCCTTCTCACTTTTAGTCCTATCAATAACCTCCTGGCATGCAGATTCTCTTTATTTGGTTCTTCATTTTCGTTTATAGCATGATTTTTTTTTCACACACATTCAACACTGTAGTGTTTCTCCGATAACAAGGCTCACTTTCTTCCTGTCCAGCACTTGAATTGGTTACAGATAAGTAATGCTTTTTGCTTAGCATCTTCTTATTTACAGGCTTGGCAGGAGAGTTCTGGGAACAACTGTCCATTTCATTGGCAGAAGTAGAAACACAACTGTCCTCTGCAGTTGAGCTTTTTTGTAGGGATGCATTTTCATGGTAATGAGGATTAGGCTCATACTTTGGCTTTTCCAAACCAGGGAAACAAACCCAGCCAAAAACCAGTGTGCCCTGTAAAAACAAATGACACCACTAAATATATTAGAAAGCTTATACTTGGCAATAAACATCAATGGACCTGTTTTTTGAAAGCTTTTGTGAAGAAACAATACTGCGTTTTTTTTTTTTTTTTTATTTCAATTCTAAGTAAGAAGCTATACAGTCTAGGCTGACCATCATTAACAACTTTCTTTGAGGAATTATTATTTATAAGCCACAGGACTAAGCGCTAAGGATGCAATGGACACACTACAGATATAAGAAGGCTTTTTTAGGGGCTGGAGGATGGCTAGCGGTTAAGAGCGCCGACCGCTCTGCAGAGGACCCGGGTCGTCCCAGCCCCACATGGCGGGTGCGACCGTTCTGTGTCCGGTTCCAGGAGAAACTCAGTTCCAGGGGATCGAGGCCGTTTTGACCTCGCTGGCTCGCACGACACGGGGGCAGACCTGATGCAGAAACATTCCTACACATAAATACAATAATAAATAACATTAAAAAAAAAAATTTTAAAAAGAAGGCTTTTTAGTGAGACAGAATCTGTCCGTGGTATGTTCCCCAGTGCTAGGCTCACCCGGGCTTTGATGTGAGGCAAGTACTCTACCACTGAACTATATCCCCAACCTGAACATGACATTGGTTAGTTTACTCTATAATCTCATTTCTGTATCAGATAACCCGCAAAGTAGTATTAAGAAATAGCACTATCTTCGTGTGATGGCATTCAGTATGAGGGTCATAAACACTAGTGTGATCCTCAGTATTACAAAGGCCAGGTAGATTTTTTTTTTTTTTTTTGTTTTTTTTTTTCTTGTTTTTTTTTTTGGGGGGGGTCTGTTTTGAGACAGGTCTCCCCTTTAGTCCCAGCTAGTCTGGGCTTTACTGTGTAGACCAGGCTGGCCTTGACTCACAGAGATCCGCCTGCCTCTGCTTCCCAAGTGCTGGGATTAAAGGCGTGCGCCACCACGTAGGGATGAGTGCTTGGTTCTTTCTTATTCTCATGTATTAATCCCCAGGATAAGATGGAACTTAGGACAGGCTAGGGGAGCAAAAGGAACACATCAATTTCCTCATATCCAATAACTCTTCAAGGAAATCATAAGTTCCATCTCAGTTTCAGAAATGTCAAAATGTTGAAAAACACATTTCAAAAAACTTGAGATTACCTGTGGCTGCTGGGCACTAGTCCGGCTGCCTGTTCCCTTGGTGGGCACCCTCTAATATCCTAGCCCTTGGGAGGCAGAGGCAGGCGGATCTTTGTGCAGTTCAAGGCACAGGCCTGGTCTACAGAGTGGAGCCAGGACAATTGGGGCTACAGGTGAGAACCTTGTCTCAAAAAGACCAAAAAAAACAAAAAAAAAAAAAAAAAAAAACCCAAACAACAACAACAACAAAACAAAAATTGAGAATATAGCTAGGCAAGGTGGCAAACACTGTAATCTCATTTAGGAAATAGAGGACCAGAAGTCCAAGGTCATTTCTGGCAACAAAGCATGTTTGAAGGCAGCAAGCATGGCTTTATGAGATTTTTGACTCAAAAAATCAAGAAAAAATCTTGATGAAATGGCATAATGTGGTCATTTTCAACCTACAGCTGTGATCACACTCTAACAGTTTTAAATATTCATTAACTATGCCAATATGGAGAAGCCATGAATTTTCTGTTTCCTCATTTAAAATCTAGGAAAGGAGAATCCTGAATCATGCGATTAAGTTCTAACCTCAAAAGTCAGGGTTTTATTACCTTTTTATCGACATATGGATAAAGTCCTGGTACAGAATCCTGTGGCTCTGCATCTCCGGTCATTGTAGAAGCATTGGTAGAAACCTCCTTAGCAGGTACAGTGACTAAAGGGGGATATGTCCCATCCCTAAATTTTGTAATGACTCAAATTATATTTTAATCTAAATTTGTTACTAATTTATTACAACTTTCCTCTTCTAATAAGTTCATGTTATTATATGAGAATTTATATGATAAATTCCAAGAAACTTTATCTTATATAGAATAAAGAAATTTAAAATCTTTTTGAAGTTTATTAAATAAATAAAGAAATGTATTATAAAAATAAATGGTTTGGGGGCTGGAGAGATGACTCAGAGGTTAAGAACACTGGCTGCTCTTGCAGAGGACCTGGGTTTGACTCCCAGCAACCACACGGCAGCTAACAATGGCCTGTAACTCTAGATGCAGGGGATCTGATGCCCTAGTCTGACCTCTGTGGGCACTGTACATGCACATAAAATTAGGATATTAAAAAAAGAAATAACTTTGTGAAAGCTGTGCTTTGTAGCTATAACTGATGTTTTGCCGAGGTTATCCATTTGATTGGTTTAAGTAGAGAGCACAAGCCACAGAGGCTTCTATAAACTAGCTAAGCAGCTTGCCATTGGGCCACACTTTTGGCCCCTAAAACAAGTCCAATCAATTAACTTTTTTTTAAAAGACAGAGTCTCCCTATAGCCCCAGCTGTTCTGGAACTGACTATGTAGATCAGGCTGGCCTTGAACTCACAGAGATCCACCTGCCTCTGCCTCCTGAGTGATAGAATTAAAGGCAGACACTACCATAACCAGCTCAATTAATCAGTCAACTGAATCTATACATCTATTTTGAGATGGAATCTTATTAATATGTTACCGAAACAAGCCTCGAACTCCTGGTCTCAAGTGATCCTCATTGCTTTAATCTCCCAAGAAGCTGTGACTACAGTTTTCATGTGAGTCAGACATATTTTAAATAGTGTGCTTATATTACAAAGTGAATTTCTTTTATAGTGAGAAAAGAGAGGAGAAATAATGAATATTTAGAACTCATAAGCTAGCCTTATGCAATTGGGCTTACTAAATACTGACAATCTAAATATCTACATAATACTAACGGGTCAATAATACTGAAACCATGAAGATTAAAGATAAAAATGAGACATTTTGTAATCTGTCCAAGCATAGTTCAATACTATGTCACAGTGCATTCCAGAAAACACAAAACATCAAAACATCTCCCTGTTTTGGTAAGAGAATGCAAACCCCTTCGACCTTTGATTTTTCTCCCAAAAGCATGAAACCACGGTCAATTTCTTTCTTATAGGCTCTTTAAAACAAAACCAAAAAGAAGACAAAAAAGACTCTTAGCATCTTAACTGTGTGATAATGCTATACTATATATCCATACCTCCAGTGACTGGAGGACAATAATGAGGTTTCTAAACATCTCCATTTAAGTACTTAGAAAACTGCTTCTGAGGGCATGGCTTTCAATGTGACCAATGGTGTAAATCTTTTCCTTTATTGTTAAATGCAAAGTATATTTGAAGCTAAAGATTCAAATTCTTCTTGTAACCAAATCATTTTTTTGAATATGGTAATCATCTCTATAGAGTATTTTCTAGGACACAAGCATCATTAAATAAATCACAATAAGCTACCTAATCTACTATGCAAAATTGAGCATCTTCTATGAGTCACTGGGAAACTGCATTTACTTATTCAATATATATGAGTATTTTCAATGTTTACAACAAATTTCAGAAAAATGTGTTAAAATGAATCCTTCATTTCATAAGCACGCTCTATTCTTTTTTTAATTTTTTTAATTTTTTGGTCTTTTCGAGACAGGGTCTCCCTGTGGCCCCAGATGTCCTGGAATTCACTCTGTAGACCAGGCTGGCCTTGAACTCACAAAGATCCACCTGCCTATGCCTCCCAAGTGCTAGGATTAAAGGCGTACGCCACCGCGCCCAGCTAAGCACATTCTTTAAAAAACAAAAAACAAAAAAAGACAAAAAACAATTTTTTTTGACAGGGTTTCCCTGTAGCCCTAGCCGTCCTGGACCTCACTATGTAGACCAGGCTGGCCTTGAATTCACAGAAATACATCTGCCTCTGCCTCCCAAGTGCTGGGATTAAAGCATGCACCATCAAGCCTAGCCATAACCACATTCTTAAAAGACTACCATCACATTTACATGAAATTCTTACTCACGCTTCATTTAGGGGCACAAAAATAAAATCCTTCTCAAAAATATCTACATGTCGGGTCCATGTTTTTACTCTCCCATGCCGTTTCTGTTGTATTCTGTAAAGAAGAAAGAAACTACTATCATCTTCTAAAATAGCTATAATGCTCCAGCTTAGATACAGTGACATAAACTGGGAAGACTCCATGCTCTAAGAGCTCATACAGTTTGACTTCCTGTTTTAATGAGCTGAGAAAAGAATAGAGCATCCTGGGAGACATGAAGAAGGCAAGGTGGGGCTGGAGAGATGGCTCAGTGGTTAAGAGCACCGACTGCTCTTGCAGAGGACCAGGGTTCAATTCCCAGCACCCACATGGCAGCTAAGAACCGTCTTTAACTCCAGTTCCAGGGGAATCTGATGCCCTCTTCTGACCTCCACGGCATTGCACGACACGGGTGCACCAACCTACATGCAGACAGTACACTCATACATACAGAAAATAATAATAAAAAATTAAAAAAAAAAAAAGGCAAGGGTTGCCCAGCACTGATTCTAGAGTAAAGAGAGATTCTAGGCTACTATTGTGCTTCTCTTGTCTGGACTTCTATCCCTACTGTTTTTAGTGTTGCAACTGATACTAGCAACTATATGGAGATATTTAATGGAAGATGACCTTCTGGTAACTGAAGAGGAGGCAAGTAAAACACACACACTACCTGAATAAATGAAATAGCAGCATAGCTTATAAGTGGTCAAAAATCAATGACTACCATCAGTCTATGATACAAGATTAGGAACTTCTAAAAATCACAAGAAAATATGGTTTACATTCAGCACAGCATTCATCAACTCTAGACAGCTCAGAGTAGTTATGAGATGTTACCTTTTCTATCTTTTGACCAATTAAAACCAATTATAAGAGCTAAATGCCATCACTATATAGAAAGAAACTGCGAAGAACTCAGGTGTGATGAGCAGAATGGAATTTCTTTAATTTCTCTGAGATCATTCAAAAAGCTTATTAATACCATAGATTACAGGCTGGAGACACAGCTCAGTGGCAGAGGGCACTCTCCTGTTTAGTACGAGGAGCAAGGCCCTGTTTCAGGCCTCAACACAACAAAGGGGGGGGGGGGAGTACAGACTTAATAGTTTGCACTCTCAATATTACTGATGGAACACTTAGAGAAAAACAATACAATGTATATTTCATAATCATCTAAGAAATAAAAAATCAGTCCTACTTGGAAAACACTGTTCTAGGTATTAGACTTGTAACCTAGGCATTTTGAAGTTATCAGAATATTATGAGTTACATTATTTTGGAGTAGAAACAGAAATAAATATGCTGCTCAAGAGACGTAAATGATTTTTAAAAAATCATTTTTTCTTCTTGTTGCAGACTTAAAAAAACAAGCATATGAATCACAAAGATTTTGGGCAGGGGAGTGTTAAATATCACTCACTGGTCCTTCATTTTCCATCAATAAATTTAACCAATTGAGAAAAGATAGTAAAAATTTTTTTAAAGAAATATTGTACCCATTGGGCTGGAGAGATGGTTCAGTGGTTAAGAGCACTGACTGCTGGGACTGGAGAGATGGCCTAACGGTTAAGAGCACTGACTGCTCTTGCAGAGGACCCAGGTTCAATCCCCAGCACCCATATGGCGGCTGAGAACCGTCTGCAACTCCAATTCCAGGAGAACTCCTGTTCCAGGGGGATCTGGCACCCTCCTCTGACCTCCGTGGCATTGCATGACAGGGGTGCATAAACCTACATGCAGACAGTGCATTCATACACATAAATAAAAACAAAAACAAAATTAAAAAAAAAAAGAGCACTGACTGCTCTTGCAGGGGACCCAGGTAAGATTCCCAGCACCCACATGGCGGCTAAGAACCATTTTTAAGCAGGATGTGGTGGTGCATGCACTCAGGAGGCAGAGGCAGGTGGATCTCCGTGAGTTCTAAGCCAGCCTGGTCTACAGGGCTAGTTCCAGGCCAGCTGGAGCTACAGGGAGACCTAGTCTCAAACTCAAACACACACACACACACAAACACACACACAAAGAAAAGAAAAAAGAAAAGAAAAAAGGAAAGAAAAAAGAAAAATATTGTACACATATAAAACATGTACAGAACTTTTTCCTTGTCACTACTGCCTGAAGAATACAGCATGAAAAAATTTTTAATGTGTTTACATTATACTATGAGTATCTTAGAAATAATTTAAAGTACATGAAAGGATATGTATAAAATTTGAATATCTGCATGTAAAATTGGGGACTGGGAACCAATACTCCATGGATACTAAGGAATAACTACTTAGTGAATTTATTTTACTAAGTTAAGCTTAAGTGACTTACTGTTAAAATTTTGACTTACGATAGATTAGTTGTTTCAGAATTTCTCCTCTCTCTCTGATTAAGGCGTTTATAGAAAAAAGAACTGAATATATGAATTCGGTCAGCTTCTTCTTTCTTCAGTTTTTCAAGCACCAAATATCTATTTTAAACAAAAAAAAGTAATCTAATAGAGAACAGTTCATTGGATATAAAAATAGTTTAGTGATTACATATTTATTTGGCCACCATTAAACACTATTTCTTACAAATGCAGTTTATGTACTTGATCTGATAATCACCAAATTACCTTTAGGTAACAAAATGTGGTGTTAAGGGACAGACCTTAAAGAACAGATTTTAAGAGATGAAAAAGGAATACAACAGTTCTCAATTTTCAAAGGTATTCCAAAGTGAGAATAGGAATCCTGAGAATTGCACCATAGCTGGGGGGCAAGAGCTTAATTGAAAGGAGGATCTGAGATCTCCTGAGCCCAGCGGAAGGAAGAGGGGGAGACAGGTAGGAACTGGGTGCCTCAGTGAGCTGATTGTTGATCCTTTGGTCCTGCTGTCTTTAGCTTGATTGGCCTTTGTGGCTGTGAGGTTGGAATTATCCTCCCAGCTGGGATTAAAGGTGTGGTCTTTGGCTTGATTGGATCTTGTGGCTGTAGGGGCGGAGTTATCCTCCCAGCCGGTATTAAAGGTAGGCTTGTGTGACTCTTGAGATCTGAGATCTCCTGAGCCCAGAAGAAGGTACTGGGTCATAAGTAAAATTAAATAAAAAGAGAAGAATATATTTAAACAACAGAACTGCTAACTAATGAAGAAAAAAATTACAGAACTGGAGCGGTTATTTGCTGTTAGGCAGCGAACAGGGTCCCCTTTATTTATAATGGCCAGCGGACCGGACGGGCTAGCAGTCCAATAGTTGTTTACTTATTTTATTTTCATTTATTTCCAGATTTATTCATTTCATTTATTCATTTTATTTTATTTATTTATTGACGACAGGGTTCTCACTTTTTAGTCCCAGATCAGCCCTGTGGAGTCTCCTACAGCTTGCTATTTTGCACCAGGACTGTCCATTGAACTTCACAGAGATCTGACCTACCTCTGGTCACTCGCCTTAGTGACTGGGATTTAAAAGGGCGTGGTTCGGCCCACCACATCTGGGGGGGCTCTTAAGGACAGTGCTCTAAGCTTCCGGACGATTGTGCGTGCTGGGAATCTAACCCAGGTCCTCTGCAAGAGGAAGTCGTCGGCTCTTTAACCTACTGAGCCATCTCTGAGCCTTTGGTAATGTTATTATCATTAAGAAAGGAAGAAGCGGTCATATTTAGGAATTAACATAAAGCAAGTTAATCATTTAAGATAAAAAACATCGTCAAACTGTATTCTCACCCAAGATAAGAAACACTAGACACTGAGTGGCGCGTAGAGAAAATGCTCCGCGCAGTTTTGAAGAATACCAGTTGTTCTGAGCAGGACCTTAGTATGTGTTTGTTTCCTCCCAGCACCTCATATTATGGTTGGTTCACAGAAATTGTGGCCGTATAATGTCCGACATTCCAAGAAAATCAACACAGCTGCCTTTAGCCTTAGGGTCTCTGTGAACATCAGGACATGCATGTGGCCTTGCACTACTAG
>VZQC01011509.1:47096-59090 GCA_009823505.1 Rhizomys pruinosus
ACATATATACATGGAGGCAAGCACTCATACATATTTTTAAAAATCTTTAATTTAAAAAATCTAGTTTTTTTTTTTTTTTTTGGTCTTTTCAAGACAGGGTCTCCCTGTAGCCCCAGCTGTCCTGGAACTCACTCTGTAGACCAGGCTGGCCTTGAACTCACAAAGATCTGCCTGCATCTGCCTCCCAAGTGCTAGGATTAAAGGTGTGCGCCACCACGCCCGGCTGTTAAAAAATCTAGTTATAAGTTTTAAATTTTCAGTTTCTTTTATCTTCACTTTGTTTAACACATGGTCATGGTGTTCATCAAAATAATTTTTACCACTAGTGCTTTAAATCTGTCTTGTAATTCTTTTGTCTTCTTGGTGTTGATGTCTATTCTAATTCAGTTTGGGATCTTCCTGAATCTTGGAGAGACTGATTTTTTTTTTTTTTTATAGAAAACCTGTAGATCTTTAATGCTAGTGTTATGTAAGTATTGTCTTATAGCAGATTTCCTGTGGCATTATACTTCCTGGGTGTTGCCTTATTAAACCAGGTAGCAAGAAGAAGTATAGGTTCTCTGCCTCTACTGACAGTAGGTGTGTGGAGGCATTGTGATGGTTAGCACTGCCAATTTGGCAAGACACAGAATCCCCTAGAAGACAAACCTCTAGGCATATCTGTGGGCAAGTTTACAGACTGGGTTGACTGATGTGGGAAGACCTATCATAACTGTGGGTGGCACCACCACACAGGATTGGGTCCTGAACTAAATAAAAATGATTAGATGAGCACCAGCATTTAGCACTTGCTGCTTCCTGGACTGCAATAGCCCTACCCACCCCATGCTCCTGCTGCAAAGATTTCACGTCATAAGGGACTGTGCCCTTCAACTATGAGCCAAAATAAACTCTTTTAAGTAACTTTCCTCAGCATTCCTCTGACCTCTATAAACATATATACACACAGCACACATACAGACTCCTCATCCAAACAGATATTTGACCTCTCCCCACCAATCATCTTTTAGAGTAATGTTTTTCCTTCCAAAGGGTGAGATGAATTTGCTACCATTCTATTAAATCAACTGGGCAAGTTTTAACAGCCAGGTTTTAGAACATGTTTTACATTATGAAATATATTGAAATAAACTAGAAAGCTAGAAAATATTAGCGTGGATGTAGCGAAGCTAAGTTCTACTTTGTTTAACTTTGTGCTGGGCATTGTCAATACTACCTCACATATATCACCTCATTTAACACTTGGAACCCTTTTAAATATTCTCATTTAAAAAATGTGCAGAGGTAAAGGTAGAGTCAATGAATTCTGAACTGTCTCAGAGCAGGTGACAGTGATAAAAATTAAGAACAAAATAGTCTGACTTTAGAAAACAAAGATTCAGGGGCTGGAGAGATGGCTCAGCAGTTAAGAGCACCGACTGCTCTTGCAGAGGACCCAGGTTAGATTCCCAGTGCCTGCATGGCAGCTAAGAACCATCTTTAAACCGGGCGTGGTGGCACACGGCTTTAAGCCTACCACTCGGGAGGCAGAGGCAGGTGGATCTCTGTGAGTTCAAGGGCAGACAGGTCTACAGAGTGAGTTCCAGGACAGGGAAACCCTGTCTCACAAAAACAAAACAAAATAAGACAAAACAAAAAAAACAAAAAATAAAGATTTAAAAAGATACTGTGTATATAACAGAATGTTAAAGGTTAACTTACTTCAAATAAAAGTCTATAATAACATCATTTAAAAATTCTCCTTCACTTAGACAGTGCAGGTCCTCATTGGTAACAGAGATGCCTCCTTTAGCTGGAGGTGGTGGATACACTATCAATCTGTAATCAAGAAAAAAATCCATTAAACAAAGAGAAAAAAAAATACAACATTGCAAATAAGAATTCTCATTTCTCACTTTTCTACAGGTCCAATGAAGACAGTATGACCCTCTCCAGTTTCTTCTTCATCATCAAAAAACTGGTATTCTTGTTTGCTTCTAGGTTGTATTTTAGATTCAAAGGATACCTGGCAAAAGAAATCTCTAATTTACAAAGTTACTTGGGAAAAATTTCAATAAAAACATAAAATGTAAGAAATAAAAATGTGGGGTTTTTTTGTTGTTGTTGTTTGCTTTAAAAAGTCAGGGTCTCACTATACATCCCAGGCTGAGCTGGAACTCAGAGGTCCTCCTGCCCCTGCTTTTAGAGTTCTATAATTAAAGGGCTACACCACCATATCTGCTTATTATTTTTTTTAAAGATCCCAGAGGGGATGCACTGCTCCTGGAAGTACTGAAATACCAGGTCGATGTGTGGAATGGAAGGAGCAAGCCGCCACTCCATCTCCTACATCTAAAAAATCCGTTTAATGTATTGTCCTCAGATAGAGGGCATATCTGAGAGTAAACTGGTAAGAACAGATATTACACTTGATCTTAGTCAAAAGACTGAGAATCGATCCACATCTGGCTTTTTAAAAGGTGTAGCCCAGGCTACCTTAGCATATGTGATCCTCCTGCCTCTGCTTCTGCAGCATACCTTACTAGTACACGCCACCACGACTGGCACAAAAAGTTTTTCAATAAGGCCAGGCAAGGAAATGTACACCTATAATCCTGGCACAGTCAGGAGGATCACTGTCAGTCTGAGGTCTACAGTTAATTTAAGAGCAGCCAGGGCTACACAGCAACATTCTGTTTCAAAAAAATTAAATCTAGAAAACAATTACAAGTCACAAAAAGACAAGGGTAGGGGATATTTTTGTTTGTAACTTCCAGAGAACAGGTAAATAATAGTTTCCTGGTTTCTTTTTTTTTTTTTTTAATTTTTTTTTTATTAATTTTATTTATTTATATATGTGTATGAATGTACTGTCTGCATGCAAAGTCTGTCACCCGTGTCGTGCAATCGCCCCGCTCGGAGGTAAAAGAGGGTCTCGGATTCCCCTGGAACTGGAGTTTCCCCTGGAATTGGAGTTCTCTGAAGGGACAGGGCTCTAGCCCATTTGTGGCTGGGATTTGAGCCGGGTCTCTCTGCTAAGAATCGGTCTCCTTTAACCGCTAGCCATCTCTCTCAGCCCCGGTTCCTGGTTTCTTATATTGCTAGTTCTAATTTGTCGAATACAGATAAGAATCTTGAAGAAACTATAGCATGGGTGTGGTGAGCGCACGCCTTTAAATCTAGCACTTGGGAGGCAGAGCAGGCTGATCTTGTAGTTCAAGGCCAGCTGGCTCTACAAGTAGTTCAGGACAGCTTGGGGCTACAGGGAAAAAAAACATAAAAAAAAAAAAAAAGCACAAAAAAAAGGGGCTGGAGAGAAAAATTGGCCCCCTAGCAGTTAAGAGCACTCGACTTACCGACTGCTCTTGCAGAGGACCGGGTTCGAATACCCACACCCACATGGCGCGCTAAGAACCACTGTTAACCTTCAATTCCGGGAGAACTCCAGATTCCAGGGAATTCCGACACCTCGTATATGACTCCGAGCATTGCATTACACGGGTTGCACAAACCTACTATGCAGACAGTAAATTCATATAACATACAAAAACAAAAAAAAAAAAAAAAAAAAAAAAAGACAACAACAACAACAAAACTCAAAGTGGAGACCTACTAAGTTCAATTGCTAGTCGATCCATGGCTAGTGGGGCCACAGGTGCTTAAAAACATGCATTTTAGTGAGCTTAACAGTTCCTAGAAGAGTCTTTCATTGAACTGAGAGTCCATCCCACATGCCTTGTGGCTTTAAACAAAGGGAGGGGGGAACTCTGCAAAGCCAGCACCCCCCCCCCTTTTGAACATCCAGTCCCCAATATATGTGTGAAGTCTAATTTAGTCTAGTTCACAATAAGACTGTGCCTTGGTGGTAGCTCAATGGAGATGCAGAGTGCTTGCCCACCAGAGAATTAGAATAGTTTGGGTTGGGCATGGTGATGAACACTCACCAGATACTAGCACTTGGGAGGCAAAGGCAGGTGGATCTCTGTGAGTTCAAGGCCAGACTGGTCTACATTCTGAGTTAGACAGCTGGGGTTACAGGGAGACCCTATCTAAAAAAGACCAAGAAAATAATAGTTTGTCAGGCTGGTGGTGCCTTTAATCCAGCCTGGTCCCCATAGAGAATTCCAGGCAAGTGGCAAACCAGGTTTACATAGTTTCAAGTTGTCCATGAAAGGACAGTGTACTATGCACAAGAGACCCAAACTTGAGCCCTGGGACACAGGGTAACATATATTTGAATACAGCAGTGTATGTATATGTATACTTAAAATGCAGTGTAAAGATATATAAACGAGAGAAAAAGAAAAGGTTAAGAAACAGAGCATGGAGAGGTACTAAAATTGATTCTAGAACCTGAATCAAGTGCTGTTTGTGCTTTAATATGAAGCAGTTTACAATCACCTATAAAAAACAACAAATTATTTTTAAAATAGAATTTAAAAATATCAAAATGAGCAGTATTATGTTAAAATATTTTCTTTTAAAATTACTCATTATTTTTGAGGGTGCGGCTCAATGGCAAGGTGTCTGCCTAGTATATGTGAGGCCCTGGATTTGATACTCAGTACCACAAAAAAATAAGTGGAATTACCCAGTATTAAAATCACTGAAAACAGTGCCAGGTATTAGTGGCATAAATCTTTAATCCCAGCACTTGGAAGGCAGAGGCAGTAGGATCTCTGTGAGTTCTAGGATAGCCTGGTCTATATAATGAGTTCCAGGAAAGCTAGGGCTACAGGGAGACCCTGTCTCAAAAAACAAACAAACAAACAAACAAACAAACAAACAAACGCAAAACAAAAAATCTTCAAAGCATTTAAGCATAATTACAGTATTAATTTTGTTTTCTTTTTGTACACAATTTCCTCTGATGCTCTCTTCATAGCTTCTTGTACAGGCCACAAGTCTGCTGTTAGCTTCTTCAAAGGGAATTTTTGCAAAAAAGTTGGAAACATTATTCTTTATGCCAATGTCAGTAATGATGCTTTCAAAGACCACATTTGCCTGAGGATCAAGGCCAGTTTGAAAAATTAAAATTATGTACTGTTCTTCTAAACCTGTAAAGAAATAAATATAACTGTAAGGCTGAAAGAATAAGTACACATATGATTTTAAAGCATACCAACAAGTGCTGAGTTCTGTGACTCATGCCTGAATTCCAGCAGAATGATTGCCAAGAGTTTGCGGCAAGCTTGGACTGCATAGTGAATTCCAAGTGAGACCTTGTCTATAAAAGCCAAAAGAGGGTTGAGGAGATGGCTCGGCCAGCCAACGGCTTTCTACCTAAAGATGTAGACCTAAGGTTGATCCCCAGAACCAACCTAAAAGGCTGGGTAAGATGGCATGTGCTCCCAGTGCTGGGGAAGCAGAAAAAGGCAGATCCCTGAGGCTTTTCAACCATTCAGCCATTCAGCAAGCCAGCCATAAGGGTCATAATAAATACTGGAAGAAAGGGGCAGTGTTACCTGACAATGTTACCTAGGTTAGCAAAAATAAAAATGAACAACAAACAAAAAAGCCCAACAAGACCCAGCAGTAGCTCATGAACAAATCTATTAGTGGATATAAGCAATTTGCTTCTTTTTTTTTTTTTTTTTTTTTTGAGACAGGGCTCCCCATAGCCCCAGCTGTCCTGGAACTTACTTCTATAGATCCAGGCTAGCCTTGAACTCACAAAGATCTGCCTGCCTCTCCTCCCAAGTGCTAGGATTAAGGCGTGCGCCACCGACGCCCGGCACAAATTTTGCTTCTTATAAAAAGGTCACAACCAATATATAATATATTATATATATATATATTATATATTATTATATATATAGACATATATATTTACATTTACATATGTCAATATATACTTATACTTATGTAAACTCATATATACTATATATACTATGTAAACCAGGTGGACCTTGAACTCACAGAGATCTGTCTGCCTCTGCCTCCCGAGTGCTGGGATTAAAGGCATGTGCCATCACGTCCAGCTCCAATTTATACTCTTAAATACATATCAATTGACATTTTTACTGACTCATAGAAAATTGCCAAAAATATGGTATTATCTCTAGACCTGAGCTGCAAGGCTACTATTCACTAATGTGTCAACTTTTACAACTATATTACCAACTGGCATTTACTCACTACTAAGCTGAAACTGCAATTAATGCTAAAATTCATTCATCTTTTTATTTATGAGTGTTTGCCACCATGTATATATGTGTACCATGTGCATGCTGATGCCCACAGAAGCCAGAAGAGGGCGTTGGAGCCCCTGGAACTGGAGTTAGTTGTCAGGTGGGTGCTTGGACCCAAACCCACAAGAACTGCAAAGAACTGCAACTGCTCTTAACTGCTAAGCCATCTCTCCAGGCACAAGCATATTTGCATATTTATCCTATAAGCAGCTTTGCCATGCCATAAATGTTAGAGGAAACAATGTGGAGAATGTCTACTTAAAGGATTAAGACTTCTGTGCCCCCCCCCCATCTTTTGGAGACAGGTCCTCCCTGTAGCCCCAGCTTTCGTGGAATTCAACTCTGTAGACCAGGCTGGCCTTAAACTCACAGAGATCCACCTGCCTCTGCCTCCCGAGTGCTGAGATTAAAGGCCCAGTCCTTCTGTGCATTTTAAAAACTTCCTAGTTCAAGGATTCTAGCTTTATGTGATTGACTTAATATTCACATCAGTTAGAGTTCTTTTGCTTACTTAAGACAGTGTTACCAACTGCATATCTTTTGAGTTTTAACCCAATCTGCAAACTTTCTAAAGGGCTAAACCCAGGTTTATCTTCGGCCCTTCTGCTTTCTAAATGCTTTTCTTCAAAGGCAGGAATACCCACTTCATAGAGTAGTCATATTCTACAAAAAGAAATAAGCAGTGATCTGAAAAACTATTGCTTGTACTCTCATGCTGCAGTTAATTCATAAAACCTTCCACTTTTCAGAACACTCGTACTCTGTATTTCATTGTAATTCCTTCACAAAACTTACTTATTAACCTATTCATTCCTTTACAGTCATTCCAAACTTTATCTTCCTTATTCATTTGCAGCTGCATGCTGAGCTTCTGATAAACTGGTGGTACTGTCTGGAGAAACACTACTGGTAATTTCCGAACATTACACCATTCACATTTAGTTAGATCAGAGGTATTTAAAATAATCTCTACAGGGTCACTTTCTGGTCCTGGAGGGAAAGAAATAAAAATGGAGGAAATGCAAGTTTAAAATTAAGTGTCATGCTCTATAAGAACTTTAATAATTAGTTTAAAAACATACACATTTTTCCCAAATAAAAAGGAAGTTATGAAACAGGTTTAGCTGTATTATAAAATGGAATGACATGAAGATAGGCCCTTTTACATATGTGTGGGTGTATTATACAATTCTACAAATACTTTTTGGTGCAGGGGCTTTGAGGGAGGTTTTTAGGGTTAACTGTTGTTGCTTGACACAGGGTCTCATGTAGCCCAGGCTGGCCTTGAATTTGAGGTAATTCTTCCCACTTCAGCCTCCTAAGTACTGGGATTATAAAAACAAACAAACAAACGAACAAACAAACAAACTTAATGTTTTATTCCTATAAAACTTAATGTTAAGGTCCTGGCATGGTGGTGCATGCCTTTAATCCCAACACTTGGGGGGCAGAGGCAGGCAGATCTCTGTGAGGTCAAGGCCAGCCTGGTCTACATAGTGAGCTGCAGGCCAGAGTGAGCTCTGGGGCTACAGAGAGACCCTGTCTCTAAAAGACCAAAGTCAATGTAAACAAAGCTTTAGTGACTGAACAGATATAAAATATCTTACCGTCAAGATGAATCTTGATCAAATCTAAAGAAAACTTTAAAAATGAAAAGACACATTAGTATTGACTTATGGAGATTTTTGTCCCAGACACCTTATGGTATCATAAGTAAACAGAGAGGGCTAAAAACCTGAGCTATATACTATGTACTTAAATTTGAGATGAATGAACCACCAACAACACTTGGTGTCGGGGGTACGGGGTGGGGATCAGAAAGCATGGCTTCACCTTCCAAAGTACTTAACAATCTTTATTACAGAGAAGTTGACAGGATAGTGCAATGACCACCTAAATATTCCTTTCCTTGATTCACTTTTTATCTTCATATATCTACTACATCTACTGCATTATTCCTCAATACCATGCTTATACTAAAAATCCCCCAAAGCATGTAGCAAACATACATATTATCCCCAAATTCTGTAGCATGTATTATCTAAGAACAAGGACATTTTCCTAAGCAATCAAAACATCATGAGCACATCTAAGATGTGTTTTGAGATGTATTAAAAGACAAAAAAAACTCCAAAACAAAACAAGATTAGCTTCTTTCAACATACAGTTCATCCTACCATTAACTGCTCCAAATGAGCCAATAACCTTCTTTTAACTTTTCCCCACCATTTTCTGTGGAGAATGTATTTCATTTATCAACTAGTCTTCCCCATTATACATGAGAAATCTGCCTCTCTATTCTTCATGACATGGCTTTTATAAAGCTCTAAGTTGTTTGAAATATTCAACATCCTGGACCAGAGTTTCCTCATTTCCAAATTCAGGCTGTACACTTCCAGTAAAAGTAGCTATGGGGTGAGGTACCGAAATCCCCCACAGTATCACACTGGAAGTGACAGGCAGTCTCACTACTGCCACAAACTTATTCACTTGGCCAAGACAATGACTGCTAGGCTTTTCCACTATACCCGTATCTGTTCATTCGCAACAAAATAATCTAAGGAAAAATAGAGCGTGTGAGTTTTTTTTACTTAATTTTTTTTTTTTTTCTTTTTGAGACAGGGTCTCCCTGTAGCCTCAGCTGTCCTGGAACTCACTCTGTAGACCAGGCTGGCCTTGAACTCACAAAGATCTACCTGCCTCTGCCTCCCAAGTGCTAGGATTAAAGGCGTGCGCCACCATGCCCGGCTACTTAATGGTTTTAACATCCACTGACAATCCTTGCCTAAATCAGTTATTTGTGGTTATAAAATCATTGATTTTGCTAACTATTTCAATGTGGAGAACACCTAAGTCTAGTATATTTGATTCAACAGTTATCTGGCATGTTTAGAAAAGTTAACAAAAATCACAAAAGGAAGCAAGTATTTTGAGATATATTAAAAAACAAGATGAATTAATATTGACAGAGTAAACAAATATATGAAAACCAAACACAGGATGAGTGTTCCTTCTCCAAAATTCTAAAATGCTGAGGACCAGAGAGTTCAGATTTCCAGGACCTTCATGTGGAATATTTGCTTATACTTTACTGTTTAAACACCTAATCTGAATAAAACTTTATAAATGCTCTAAAGCCCAAAATTTTACCCCTTCCTCCCTACTAGTGCTAAGGACTGAACTCAAGCCTGTGAACTTGTTAGACATGCTAAGCTTGAAGTCTTACTCCCATGCCCAACTAATATCCGGCCCCCAACCACGAGATTGGGAGGCTATGCCTCTTTCATTGTATTTCCCAATATGGTTCATTTTGTTTGTGTGCTTGTAATCATGCCACCACATCTAGTTTCCAAGCTGGTCTTGACCTCATCATCTCAGGGGATCCTGATGCATCAACCTCCAAATTAGCTGGGAGTATACAACACTATACTCCAGTAACACAAAATTTGGGGGGGGATGGACATCATGTCAGCATTCAAGGTTTCAGATTTTAGAGCATTTTGGATTTTTGGACTAGGGAATGGTCAACCTGTATAGTAAAATACTAACTAAAGGCAGAACTCACATGTTAAGTACAAGAATCATATGTGTCTTCCTATAGTGAATTTAACACTACTTTAAATTTTACATTATGATAACCACATAGCCACTAGTTTTGAATGGTGAGGAGTAATTATTAATATACTCTTACAGCAATCTGAAATCTTTAAATAATTCTGAAAACTTCAATAATTTCTTAACAAAGTTTACATATTAATGATCAACCTTTTGTTGAATCTTGTTCTAGTGGATCCGTAGCTTAAGAATGTATTATGGAGATAAGAGTGATGGCTCAGTGGTTAAGAGCACTGGCTGTTCTTGCAGAGGACCAGGGTTCAATTCCCAGCACCCACATGGTGGCTAACAATTGGCCATAAATAACTCCAGTTCCAGGGGAACCTAATGCTGTCTTCTGACTTCCACAGGGACTGCACAGCATGAGTGCACTTACATACACTCAGGTAATATACTTACAAAATAAAAATAACACAAATATATATATATATAAAGAATGTACTCACAATTACAGGTTCTACTAACAGTCGGAAGAGGGTTCCTACTCGTATACTTCGACAGTTTAAAATGACACTGTCAAAGGAATTTTGGCAGTTTAAAGACACAGGACTAACTAAAGTTTCGTGAGCATTCACTTTTCGACGTTTTAGAGGTGTGCTAATAGAATTTCCGAACTGAAAAGACAAAGAAAAAGTTTCACTTAGTAAGTTACTATAACAAGGCTGCAAACTAAACACACATAGGAAGATCTAACGAGAAATGTCATCATCACAACATGAACCTGATTTTCCTTCCTCAGCAATAAAGGAAATAGAAAATATGACTTTTGTATAAAAGCAAATCCCTTCTACTCTATCTAGTTATGCTTTAGTTATTACTTGAAATTCAAGCAATAGCAAAGCATTCAAAACTGGTACTCTCTTGTGGCAAGAGAAATGGCTCAGTAGTAAAAGAATTGGCAAAGGATGTGGGTTCAGTTCCCAGCACCTACATTCATGCAGCTAAAACACATGCACATAAAATTTAAAACAAAAATGAAAAAAAAAAAAAGACTGGTATTCTCAAATCACACCAACTGTGTTCAAATCAGAGACGAAACATCTACTCAAGATCTTAAAAAAATTCAGTCTCTCCCTTAAGTTTTAGTTTCTTAAGACAAAAACCATTAACTGGTAAGAATGTTGACTCAAAAGGGCTATGTACCTGGGCAGATTGAGGGAAAAAACTGAGTGGGTCTTAGCTAACAGTAACAGCTGTGGTACTTAGACAAATCACTACTCGTTTTTATTTTAAAAGGATATTTTACATATTCATGTATTGAAATTACTTGATATGAAGCCAGACCAATGGCTCAATGAGAAGAGGTACCTACTGCCAAGCCTAATGACCCAAGTTCAATTACCAGGAACCGCATAGTGGAAGACTTGACAAGTCCTCTGACTTCCACGTGTATACTGTGGGATGTACACCCCTCCCCACACTAAGTAAATAAATAGTTTAAAAATAAATAAACTACTTCATCTGCCTGAATTATTTCATACTCACAAATTCAAATCTATCACATAAACAATATTTTACATATCTCTAATGAAAAGTAAGCATATTTTGCAAGTTGAGTATACCTTATCTGAACTACCTGATATAAGAAATGTTTCAGCCCAGCGTGGTGGCGCACGCCTTTAATCCTAGCACTTGGGAGGCAGAGGCAGGTGGATCTTTGTGAGTTCAAGGCCAGCCTGGTCTACAGAGTTCGTTCCAGGCCAGCTGGGTCTACAGGGAGACCCTGTCTCGAAAATACAAAAAAAAAAAAAAAGAAATGAAATGTTTCAGAGTTTGGAATATTGGCATAGATTTCCCCCTAATCCAAAAAATCCAAAAGCTAAAACTTTTCAGGCATCACGTTAGTCCTAAAAACGTTGGTCTTTAGAGCACTTTTGATTTTTTTGTAAATTGCAATAAATATTTTACCATTAAAAAAAGAAAAACAATGTCAGGCATGGTGGTGCACACCTATGATCCCAGCACTCAGGAGGCAGTGGCAGGCAGATCTCTGTGAGTTCAAGGCCTGCTTGGTTTACAAAGTGAGTTCTAGGCTAGCTGTGGCTACAGGGAGACCCTGTTTCAAAAAGAAAAGAAAAGGGGAGGGGAGGGGAAGAGAGGACAGAACAGGATAGGAAAAAGGACAGGAAAGGGGAAAGGAAAGGAAAGGGGAAAGGAAAGGAGAAAGGGGGAAGAGGGAACAGGGAAGGGGGAAGGGGGAAGGGGGAAG
>VZQC01011509.1:59445-77268 GCA_009823505.1 Rhizomys pruinosus
AGGAAAGGGGGAAGGGGAAAGGAAAAAGGAAAGGTAAAGAAAAACAACAGAACCTGTATAGAAAATAAGAAAAAAAAAAAAACATCAAACAGAGAAGCAGTAACAAAAACCCATGTCCACTATACAGAGATCAGCAGACCCCCTTTTTTCTCTGGAGATATTTCTAGGGTCTATCATAAGATAAAGTATACCTTAAAGCAGTAAGTATAGAAAATCTGTTGAACCTCACCCAAAACTACTAGAATAAACAAAGTTAAAACTTGGAGGATATGATATCAACCAACAAAATCAATAGTGTTGCCATATGCCAACAAGTTATATGAAATGGGAATAAAGAAAAAAATATACTATTTATAGTAGGCACAAAACAAAAATAAAATACCTCAGAATAAATTCAAGCAAAGAAGTGAGTCATATATAATGAAAACTGTAAAACTGAAGAAACTGAAGAGGACATACAAACAAATGGAAAGGAATAGTGTTCATGGATCTGAAGAATAACTATTGTTAAAATATCCATACTAACCAAAGAGATCTACATATTCAATGCAATCTCTATCCAAGTACCAACACCCCTCTCTGGAGAATTAGGAAAAAAAAAATCTCTTTATGGAACAAAAGAAAAAAAAAAAGGAACAGAAAGAAAAGGAAAAGATAAATACCCTTGAACAGCCACAACAGTCTTGAGCAAGAACAAAGCTATCATTTGACTTCAAAACATACTACAAAGGTATCATAATCAAAACAGCATGGTATTAGAACATATACACACAGGGCAGCCAATGGTAACATAGACCAATGGGACAAAATGAAAACCCATGCTTCTACAGGAAACCAATTTCGAGTTATTTATTTTTATTTGGTGAGTATTTGTGAATGTGTGTGTGCACGCATGGGCCCATGCATGTGATTAAAAGAAAAGGGAAGCTGGAGAGACCAACTTTAACAATGTGGGTGCTGGGCACTGAATTCTTCTCCTTTAGAAGAGTTGGGGCTGAAGAGATGGCTCAGCAGTTGGGAGCACTGACTGCTCTTGCAGAGGACGTGGGTTTGATTCCCAGCACCCACATGGTGGGTAAGAACCGTCTTTAAGCAGGGTGTGGTGGCACACACCTTTAGTCTTAGCACTTGGGAGGCAGAGGTAGGCAGATCTCTGTGAATTCAAGGCCAGCCTGGTCTACAGAGTGAGTTCCAGGACAGCTGGGGCTATAGGGAGACACAGTCTCAAAAACAAAACAAAACAAAAAAACAAAAACAAAAACACAAAAAAAACCCCCAAAACAAAAACAAAACAAAAAAACCCAAAACCTTGGTCTTTATCAGCTGTCTCTCCAGCCTCTGTTTGGGTCTTTGAGACTGGATCTCTATGTAGTCTGTGATGGCCTCATGCTCAAGATCCACCTGCCTCAGCCTTCCAAGTGCTAGGATGACATTACCATACCCCACTATAGGTAACTTTTTTTTTTTTTTTGGGTAACGTAGTTTTGAAAGAAGTGCTAAGAATATATACTGGAGAAAGGCTAATTTTCTTCAGGAAAAACTAGATGCAAATTGAAAATAAACTCCTATTTCTGACCAGATACAAAAAAAAAAATAATAAAAAAATAAACTCTAAAAGGACTACAGATCTGATACACAATCTAAAACTAAAAAGAAATACAGAAGAGGTATTTCCAAATGATGGAATGGACATGGACTTTTTGCATAAGATATTGGAAACATAAGAAATAAAAAGTTATGTAAGAGTAAAAGGCTTCTGCACTATATAAACAAGTGAGAAGGATGCCAGGCACTGTGGTTCATACTATGATTCTGGTACTTGAGAGGTGGAAGCAGGAAGAGCAAGAGTTCAAAGTCACCCTCATCTACATGGTGGGTTCAAGGACAGCATGTATCTCAAACAAATAAAAATAGGGCAATAGATATAAATAGGCATTTAGCAAGAGAAAAAATATAAATAACTAACAGGTACAGGAAAAAATGGTCACCATCACTAATCACCAGAGAATGCTAATCAAACCATGATGAAGTATTACCTCACTAACAGTATAAGAAAGACTTAAAAGATAAATGATGGCAAGGATGCACAGAAAAGGCTACACTACTGTACTGCTGTGAGAATGTCAGTTACTGCAATCATTCAAGAAACAGCATGGAGAGTCCTCAAATATTAAATCAGAACTAATATATCTTAACGACATGAAACCAATCTGCCAAAGGGACATCTGCATTCCATGTTTACCACAATACTACTTATAGTAGACAAGAAAAGGAAACAACCTAAGTGTACATCAATTGATGAATGAAATGAAAATATGGTAAGCACACCAAAACACTACTCAGGCACACAAAAGTCCTGTTATTTGCAATAGCAAAAGGACACAGAGGTAACTACATTAACTGAAATAAGCCAGAGCAGGATGGTAGGCTGACTTCTGTAACTGCAGCACTTAGGAGGCTGCAGCAAGAGGACACGTGAATATAAGGTCAGCCTTCGCTGCATAGTGAGTTAGATAGAGGACAGACTGTACTAGAAAATCAGAGTGAGAGAGAAGCACAAAGATGGACAGAAAGGTATAAAAATAGGCCAGGAATATAAAATACAAACACGTATAATAGTAACAAGTTGATCTTAAGGAAGTTGAGGGTAGAATGGTGGCACCACAGACCAGGGACAGTGTGATGGTTAGAGCTGAGAGTAAAAAAAACTTCTGACTTGTTACTATATAGCAGATAGTAGATGATGAAAAATGACAAAACTAGAACATTTAAAAAGTTTTAGCCATATTAATGTGTTAAATGTTGTGGTGATTTGAATAAGAGTGCCCCCATAGGCTTTAAGTATTCAGACATTTTGTCTCCAGTTGGTGGCACTGTTCTTGGAGGTCTTAGAAGGTGTGGCCGTGCTGGAGGAAGTACATTATTGGGGGCAGACTTAGTGAGTTTAACAAGCCTTGCAGTCTCCAGTCTCTCTCTCTACTTCCTGTGCTCATTGCTTGCTGCTCCAGCCCCCGCCACCATGCCTCCCACCACAATGGACTCTGTTTCCCTGGAACCATCAATAGTAAGCTCAAATAAATTCTTCTTTCTATAAGTTCCCTTGCTCTTGGTGGTTTATCACAGCAATAGGAAAGTGACTAATACAAATGTCTTGAGATATTTTAACCTGACTTAAACATTACACAATGTAAAAAAAAAAATTTACACAATATACATGTGTATCAAAATATCGTGATAGTCCACTATATACAATTTTTATTTTATGTATTAGTTAAAATAAATTCAAAAGGCTGGATATGGTAGAGAAGCCTTTAATCCCAGAACTCTAGACAGAGGCATGAGGAAATCTATGAGTTCAAGGCCAGTTGGTCTATACAGAGAGCTCCATCCAGGTCAGCCAGGAAAAGTTAAAAAATAAATTAATAAAAAAATGAAACAAAATGTTATTTTTACAGTTCTGGTTTTTTTTTTTTTTTTTTTTTTTTTTTTGTTTATTTTTTGAGATAAGGTTTCAAGTTCCAGCTGTCCTGGAAACTATGTAGAACAGACTGGCCTTGAACTCACAGAGGTCCACCTTGCCTCTGCCTCCTGAGTGCTGGGATTAAAGGCATGTGCCAACATGCCCAGCCATTTCTATGGTTTTATAAACTACTTTTTCAGGGTAAGAAACTGTTCATTTGATCATTTTCCTAAATTATTAATAGGAATCTATTAAAGAGGTTTTAAAATTTTGGACATAGCTTTTTGGCTTGACTTTTTACTTTTTAAGCTTTACAGTCATACTTTATATTTTTTCTTTTTTTAAAAATTTTATTTATTTCATATGCATATGAATTACTGTCTGCATGTAGGTTTCTGCACCCGTGTCATGCAATGCCTCGGAGGTCAGAAGAGGGTGTTGGACTCCCCTGGAACTGGAGTTAAAGACGATTATCAGCTGCCATGTGGGTGCTGGGGATCAAACCCAGGTCCTCTGCAAGAGCAGTTGGTGCTCTTAACCACTAGGCCATCTCTCCAGCCCCCTACAGTGATTCTTTAAATGAGGGCTATTTAGCTCGCTAACTAGATGACTTAAGATCTGCTCTAGATGAATCATGGTAGAAAGATGTAGTCTAGACTAACCTGAAGGATCTACATCTTGCTATAGAGTCCCACTGAAATGAGAGCTGGAGAAGCCTGCCACCAAGCATATAATCTGAAAACTGAAAATCTGAACTCTTCTATGCTGCACATCTTTCCAATCTGTTCCCATGATAAACTATCTCCAATAGGCATTTCTGCAGTGAAATTCTAGTTCCTGTTAAGAGTTACTGCTCAACTGTCCTCCTGCAGAATTAAACCAATTTATGACCTCAACACTCCATCTTTCCAAATATCAACCAAGAAGAAATATCAGTTTAAAAACTTTTGGCAATCTGGACAATTAAAGGCATTTTCATTTCATATTCAATAATTGAGTATCTACCTTTCATTAACATTATTTTTATTTTGAATAATTTTTCACTGGTTTCATTCTGTCTTCAGAGTGTGCATACATGTGCACATGTGGAGGCCAGAAGGACACCCTTGGCTATTCCCCAGGGGCTGGGTCTGTTGTTTTTTTGAGACAGGCTCTCTAACTGGGACCTGGGCTTACTGACTGAGTAAGGATCCTCAGTCAGTGAGAGCCTAGGGATGTACCTGTGTGTACCTCCTGTTTTTGGGATTACAACCCACACATGGCTTTACATGGGTGCTAGGGTCCCCAGACAGTGTGGCAAGCGCTTTAATGACCAAGCCATGGCCCTAATCCTTGTCCATGACTTAATGGCATTATTCTCAGACTTCATAAAAATATTAATCCATATTTTAAAATTAACCTTTGAGTTGCTATTATTTTTCATTTAAGGTTCCCATTTAACAATCAAGTATATGTACCCCAAATTTTGTTTATTCCTCAATATGTCACATAAATATGCATGTATTTAATTTTTAATATATTTATTTTAAAGTACTTCCCTCAGACCCTCTCCCAATTCCAAGAGTTCATTCTCTCTTTTCTTTTTTAAAATTTATTTATTTATTTTTGGCCTTTTCGAAACAAGGTCACCCAGCTGTCCTGGAACTCAACTCTGTAGACCAGGCTGGCCTTGAAATCACAAAGATCCGCCTGCCTCTGCCTCCCGAGTACTAGGATTAAAGGCATCTACCACCACACCTGGCTAAAATTTATTTTTTACATGTACAAGTGTTTTTGGTATATGTAAGTGGACCTGTATTATGCAATGTCCACAAAAGATAGAAGAGGGAGTCAGATCACTGAGAAATGGATGGTTGTTAGTTGTCATGTGGGTACTGGGAACTAAACCTGGGTCCTCTGCTCTTTAAACCAGATCTTCCTGCCTCTGCCTCAGGAGCATTAGGATTAAAAGAATGTGCCACCAGGCCTGACTTCTACTGCCAAATTAAGAAAGTCCCTGGCCTTTGGATTTGTTCCAGGAGTACATATTATTTTGTATTAATTTTGCAAGTTGATTTAGTTTACATTATACTTCACATTTTAAAATCTTACTTCCTTTAAACTTACTTCCTTTAAAGCCAGTGCTCTTTAAACACTGAGCCATCTCTCCAGACTTTTTTTATTTTGCCTTTTTGAGGCAGGGTCTTCCCTGTAGCCCCAACTAGCCTGAAACTCACCATGTAGACATGCTGCTTTTGAAGGGACAAAGATTCATTCACCTGCTTCTGCCTCCCAAGTGCTGGGATTAAAGGCATGTGCCACGACACTTTTTTACTTAATAAACTATATTTGCTCTGCTCAAAAAACAATGTTCATTTTATAAACACATATATTCCTGTCATGTTGCTGACATAGTTGGTGGGAAGTGGTTCCTCTGGAAGAGTACTGAAAGTGCTGAACCATTTTCTACCTTGATTTTATTTTTATTTAGTTGCACTGTATAGCTTATAGCATGATTCTTCAGCCATATTTGTATTAGAGGACAACAATTTTTCTCTATTATAGATGCTTACTAATAAATAATCAATCTTTTGTTTGGTTTTGATTTTAGAGATAGGGTTCATCCTGGCCTGGAATTCATTCTGTATTTCAGAGCAGCCTCACACTTGCATTAACCCTCCTGCCTCAGCCTCCCAAATGCTAGGAATGGAGGCAGGAAGCACAGTGCCTGACTAACACCCATGTTTATATCTTCATATCTTGGGGAAAGAGGGGCCTTCTTTGAGAAGGCATCTGTGGAATCCAGTGGGTATCTTTTCACACTGCTTCCTCCAAAGGCTGTAGCTTTCCTTTCTACTGACTAAAAATTAGTTTTCTTCTTTTTGTTTTATTTTGTTTTGTTGAGACAGGTTCTTTCTGTAGCCCCAGCTGTAAACCAGAGATCTTCCTGCCTCTGCCTCAGGAGCATTAGGATTAAAAGAATGTGCCACCAGGCCTGACTTCTACTGCCAAATTAGGAAAGTCCCTGGCCTTTGGATTTGTTCCAGGAGTACATATTATTTTGTATTAATTTTGCAAGTTGATTTAGTTTACATTATACTTCACATTTTAAAATCTTACTTCCTAATTTGTATTTTTCATTTGGTGGTTTATATTTGATGGCATGTCCAACCCATACATGTAGCAGGGACAGGTATAAATAAAATCACAAACTTAAAACATTATGAGAGGAGTTTGGAATGATGGTGCACATCTTTAATCCTAGCACTCCCAGGCAGAGGCAGAAGCCAGTAGATCTCACAGAGATTCAGCCAACCTGGTTTACATAGTGAGTACGGGGCCGCTACGAGGAAACCTGATCTCAAAACAAAACAAAAC
Source organism: Rhizomys pruinosus (assembly GCA_009823505.1). NCBI lineage: Eukaryota > Metazoa > Chordata > Mammalia > Rodentia > Spalacidae > Rhizomys > Rhizomys pruinosus. The sequence continues at coordinate 66,263 of VZQC01011509.1, forward strand.
AAAACAAAAAAAAAACCAAAAAAATGAGCAGTGCTATTAATAGTTCTTTTTTTCTCATTAAGTCATTACTAAGAAGTCCAGAAGTTGTACAGTTTTTACAGAAGCAGCAGCAACTTTTAAATCAACAAGTTTTGGAGCAAAGGCAGCAACAGTTTCCAGGAGCATCAGTGTGAAGATTTGTCATGAACCTCTATGTGTTATTTATCTTACTGTAATGGATGAACGTATTTTTATACTAAAGATGATAAGCTGATAACCAGGCAATGATGGTGCACATCTGGAATCCTGGAACTCAGGAAACAGACAGGAGGATCACTAGTTCGAAGCCAGCCTGAGCTGTGTAGCAAGATCCTTTCAAAGAAAGAAAGAGAATAATAGAGCATAAACATTTTCCTGTAAATGTATATGTGTACTTGGGGATAAAGAAGTAGTGCATTTTTGTATCTAATCCTTTCAGATCGCCATGAATTTGAGGGGAAAAAAAAATCACCTTTATAGTTAGTGTGTGTATGTACATGTGTATGTATATGTATGTGTGTGTGTTTCTTCAGTCATTATTACTGAAGCTAATCAGACAGCTACTTTCTGTAGAAGTCATAAAATTGATAGATAGTAGTCTCAAATCATCTAGCTCCATGATTCTCATTAGGAGGCATTTGGAAACTTAAGGTATGTTTTAGTGTTGTAGTGAACTTGAAAAGAGCTGGGCCTTAGTGAGTAGGGCAGGAATATAAAATGCTCAGCATTGTCTGAGATAGTCCCACACAACTAAAATTTACCTCACCCAAAATGCCAATAATGTTCCCAAATTGCTTCATAACATGTAGCCCAAGCATTTGAAACCAAGATCTTGTAGTGACCTTTCTTTAAGACTGGCATGTTGGGCTGGAGAGATGGCCTAGCGGTTAAGAGCTCCGACCGCTCTTGCAGAGGACCCAGGTTCGATCCCCAGCACCCACATGACGGCCGAGAGCCGTCTGAAACTCCAACTCCAGGAGAACTCCAGTTCCAGGGGAGTCTGACACCCTCTTCTGAACTCCATGGCGTTGCACGTCACGGGTGCACAGACTTGCATGCAGACAATACATTCATACACATACGGAAATAAATAAAATTAAAAAAAAAATTAAAAAAAAAAAAAGACTNTATTTGTGTATGTGTGTGTGCACGCAGGCGCCTTTGCATGTGATTAAAAGAAAAGGGAAGCTGGAGAGACCAACTTTAACAATGTGGGTGCTGGCACTGAATCTTCTCCTTTAGAAGAGTTGGGGCTGAAGAGATGGCTCCTCAGCAGTTGGGAGCACTGACTGCTCTTGAAGAGACGTGGGTTTGCTTCCCAGCACCCACATTGGTGGGTTTAGATACCGTCCTTTACAGCAGCCCGGTTGGTGGCACACACCTTTCGTCTTAGCACTGGGCAGGCAGAGGCAAGTGGACCTATGTAATTTCAAGGCCAGCCTACTACACACAGGGAGATCCAGGCCAGCCTAGTATACATAGCAAGACCCAGTCTCAAAAAACAAAACAAACACAAAAAAAAACAAAAACCTACAAAAAAACACAAAATAAAACCCCAAAACAAAAAACCAAAACAAATAACAACAAAACCCTTGGTCTTATCAGCTGTCTCCTCCAGCCTTGTTTGTCGGTCTTGAGGCTGGGGATCTCTATGTCGTCTGTGACTGGCCTCATTGCTCACGATCCACCTGCCTCAGGCTTCCAAGTGCTAGGACGACATTACCCTACCCCCACTTATAGGTAACTTTTTTTTTTTTTTGGGTAACGTAGTTTTGAAAGAAGTGCTAAGAATATATACTGGAGAAAGGCTAATTTTCTTCAGGAAAAACTAGATGCAAATTGAAAATAAACTCCTATTTCTGACCAGATACAAAAAAAAATAATAAAAAAATAATAAACTCTTAAAAGGACTACAGTCTGATAACAATCTAAAACTCAAAGAAATACAGTAAGAGGTATTTCCAAATGTGGAATGGACATGGACTTTTGGCATATAAGATATTGGAAAACATAGAAATAAAAAGTTATGTAAGAGTAAAAGGCTTCTGCACTATATAAACAAGTGAGAAGGATGCCAGGCACTGTGGTTCATACTATGATTCTGGTACTTGAGAGGTAGAGGGCCAGGAAGAGCACCAGCGTTTCAAAGAACCCCTCTCTTACATGGTGGGTTCACGGACAGCATGCTATCTCAAACAAATAAAATAAAAAAAAAAAAAAAAAAAAAAAAAAAAAAAAAAAAAAAAATATAAATAATAAAACAGGTATCGGATAAAACATGGTCAAAACATCACTAATCACCAGAGAATGCTAATCAAACCATGATGAAGTATTACCTCACTAACAGTATAAGAAAGACTTAAAAGATAAATGATGGCAAGGATGCACAGAAAAGGCTACACTACTGTACTGCTGTGAGAATGTCAGTTACTGCAACTCATTCAAGATACACACAGCAGGAGAGTCCTCAAATATTAAATCAGAACTAATATATCTTAACGACATGAAACCAATCTGCCAAAGGGACATCTGCATTCCATGTTTACCCAAATACTATTTTAATAACCAGAAAAAGGAAACAACCTAGATGTACATCAATGATGAATGAAATGTGAAAAAAACTATTGGTAAGCCCCACCAAAACACTACTCAGGCACACAAAAGTCCTGTTATTTGCAATAGCAAAAGGACACAGAGGTAACTACATTAACTGAAATAAGCCAGAGCAGGATGGTAGGCTGACTTCTGTAACTGCAGCACTTAGGAGGCCTGCAGCAAAAGGGACCACGTTGCAATATAAGGTCAGCCTTCGCTGCATAGTGAGTTAGATAGAGGACAGACTGTACTAGAAAATCAGAGTGAGAGAGAAGCACAAAGATGGACAGAAAGGTATAAAAATAGGCCAGGAATATAAAATACAAACACGTATAATAGTAACAAGTTGATCTTAAGGAAGTTGAGGGTAGAATGGTGGCACCACAGACCAGGGACAGTGTGATGGTTAGAGCTGAGAGTAAAAAAAACTTCTGACTTGTTACTATATAGCAGATAGTAGATGATGAAAAATGACAAAAGTAGAACATTTAAAAGTTTTAGCACATTATTAATGGTTAAAGTCTGTGGGTGATTTGAATGAGAATGTCCCCCTAGGCTCTAAGTATTCAGACTTTTGTCTCTCCAGTTGGTGGGCACGTTCTTGGAGGTCTTAGAATGGCTGTGGCCGTGCTGGAGGACTTATGTCACTGGGGGTGGGCTCAGTGAGTTTAACAAGCCTTTGCAGTGTCCCAGTCTCTCTCTCTACTTCCTGTGATCATTGCTTGCTGCTCCAGCCCCCGCCACCATGGGCCTCCCCCCACAATGGACTCTGTTTCCCTGGAACCATCAATAGTAAGCTCAAACAATTCTTTCTTTTTGTAAGTTCCCTTGCTCTTGGTGGTCTTATCACAGCAATAGGAAAGGACGAATACAAATGTCTTGAGATATTTTAACCTGACTTAAACATCACACAATGTAAAAAAAAAATTTACACAATATACATGTGTATCAAAATATCGTGATAGTCCACTATATACCATTTTTATTTTATGTATTAGTTAAAATAAACTCAAAGGCTGGATATGGTAGAGAAGCCTTTAATCCCAGAACTTAGAAAGCTGAGGAATCATATGAGTTAAGGCAGTTGGTCTATACAGAGAGCTCCATCCAGGTCAGCCAGGAAAAGTTAAAAAAATAAATTAATAAAAAAATGAACCCAAATGTTAATTTTACGTTCTGTTTTTTTTTTTTTTTTTTTTTTTTTTTTTGTTTATTTTTTGAGATAAGGTTTCAAGTTCCAGCTGTCCTGGAAACTATGTGAATCAGACTGGCCTTGAACTCACAGAGTCAACTTGCCTCTGCCTCATGAGTCTGGATTAAAGGCATGTGCCAACTGCCCAGCCATTTCTATCGGTTTTATAAACTACTTTTTCAGGGTAAGAAACTGTTCATTTGATCATTTTCCTAAATTATTAATAGGAATCTATTAAAGAGGTTTTATCCAATTTTCCCCCTGGGCATAGCTTCTTTGGGATTGACTTTTTAATCTTTTACGCTTTACAGTAACCTATTTATATTTTTTCTCTTTTTTTAAATACCTTCTTACTCTGTTCCATTTCACTATTGCATCCTTCTCACTGGAATTACTGTCTTCATTTAGGTCTTTGCACCCGTGTCTTGCACTGCCTCGGAGGTCAGAAGAGGGCGTTGACTCCCTTTGGAACTGGAGTAAAGGACGATTATCAGCGCCTTGTGGGTGCTGGGGATCAAAAACCCACGAGGTCCTTCGCAAGAGTAGTTGGTGCTCTAACCACTAGGCCATCTTCCAGCCCCTAAGTGATTCTTTAAAATGAGGGCTATTTAGCTCGCTAACTAGATGACTTAAGATCTGCTCTAGATGAATCATGGTAGAAAGATGTAGTCTAGACTAACCTGAAGGATCTACATCTTGCTATAGAGTCCCACTGAAATGAGAGCTGGAGAAGCCTGCCACCAAGCATATATTATCTGCACAAACTGAAACAATCTGACAACCCTCTGTTTGCCTGCCACATCTTTCCATCTGTTCCATGATATAACTATCTCCAATAGGGCATTTCTGCAGTTGAATTTAGTTCCTGTTAAGAGTTTACTGCTTCAATGTCCTCGCAGAATTAAAACCAATTTCTGACTCTCAACACTCATCTTTCAAACTTATCCAACCAAAGAAGAAATATCAGTTAAAAAACTTTGGCAATTGGACAATTAAAGGCATCTTCTTTCATATCAATAATTGAGTATCATACTTTCTAACATTATTTTTATTTTGACTTTTCACTGGTTTCATTCTGTCTTCGGAGTGTGCCTTCATGTGCACTGTGAGGCCAGAGGACACCTTTGGGTATTCCCCATGGTGCTGGGGTCTGTTGTTTTCTGAGAAAGGCTCTCTAATGGGGACCTGGGCTTACTGACTGAGTAAGGATCCTCAGTCAGTGAGAGCCTAGGGATGTACCTGTGTGTACCTCCTGTTTTTGGGATTACAACCCACACATGGCTTTACATGGGTGCTAGGTCCCACAGACAGTCCTCCCCCTGTGGCAAGCGTTTACTACCAAGCCATGGCCTAATCCTTGTTCCATGACTTAAGTGGCATTTTTCTCAGACTTCATAAAAATATTAATCCATATTTTAAAATTAACCTTTGAGTTGCTATTATTTTTCATTTAAGGTTCCCATTTAACAATCAAGTATATGTACCCCAAATTTTGTTTATGCCACATCTTCTATCAGGGTCACAAACAAATTGAGCATGGCACTTTTACTTTTTTACTATCATCTATTTAGTGCTCAACTCAGTATTCCCTCTCCAGACCCCATCCACACCAATTCATAGAGTTCACATTTTCTTTTCTTTTACCAATTTATATCTCTTAATTTTTCCGGGCCTTTCTCCGAAACAAGGTCATACACAGCTGTCTCGGACATATACCCAACTATCTTGCCTAGACCCGGCCTGGCTCATTGATCTAATACAAAAAGATCCGCCCTGCCTCTGCCTCCCGAGAGTACTAGGATTAAAGGAGTCTACCACCACAACTGGCTCTAAAATTTATTTTTTAAATGTACAGTGTTTTTGGTATAGTAAGTGGATCCTGTATTATGCACGTCCCAAAGATAGCAGAGGAGTCGATCACTGCGAAATGGATGTCGGTTAGTGTCATGTGGGTTACTGGGTAACTAAACCGGGTCTCTGCTCTTTTTAACAACCCGCTCTTCCTGCCTCTGCCTCTGCTTCTGCTTTCTGAATGCTAGTATTAAAAGAATGTGCCACCAGGCCTGACTTCTACTGCCAAATTAAGAAAGTCCCTGGCCTTTGGATTTGTTCCAGGAGTACAATATTTTGTATTAATTTTTGCCAAGTTGATTTAGTTGACATTATACTTCACATTTTTAAACTCTTACCTCCTTTAAAAACTTACTCTTTAAAGCCAGGTGCTTCTTAAAACTGAAGCCATCTTCTCCACGCCTTTTTTGTATTTTGGCCTTTTGAGCAGGGTCTTCCCTGTCGCCCCCCGCTAGCCTGCAACTCACCATGTCGCCCATGCTGCTTTTGACAGGGACACGGCTCATTCCCTGCTTCTGCCTTCCCACGTGCTTGGGATTTTTACAGGCCTGTGCCACGCCACTTTCTATTACTAAACTCTCTTTGCTCTGCTCTAAAAAATCAACCACTGTTCATTTTATAAACACATATATTCCTGTCATGTTGCTGACATAGTTGGTGGGAAGTGGTTCCTCTGGAAGAGTACTGAAAGTGTGAACCGATTTTTATACATTGATTTTATTTTTATTAGTTGCATGTTATAGCTAAGCATGATCTTCAGCCCTATTGATTAGAGGACAACACTTTTTCGATATTATAGATCTCCTTAATAAATAATAAATCTTTTGTTTGGTTCTTTTGACTTTTAGGATGGGTTATCCTGGCTGGATCATTCGGTTCTCTAGAGCAGCCTCAACTTGCATTACCCCTCCTGCCTCACGCCTCCCAAATCGCTAGGAATGCGAGGCAGGAAGACAGTGCTTGGACTAACACCATCGTTTACTATATTCATACTATTGCTGGTCCTAAGAGGGGCCTTTTGAGAAGGCATCTGCTGGAATCCATTGGGTACTCTTTTCACACCTGGCTTCCTACCAAAGGCACTCAGTAGCTATCCTTCTCTACTGACTAAAAATAGTTTTTCTTCGTCTTTGTCCTTCTATTTGTCTTTTTGAGCCAGGTTCTTTCTGCAGCCCCAGCTGACCAGAGATCTCCCCTCCTCTGACTAGGAGATTACGGGTTAAAAGTACTCTGTGTACACACAGGCCCCTTGACTTCTACTGCTCTCTTTCTTCTTCCAAATTTCGGGAAAGTCCTGGGCCTTTGGATTTGTTCCTAGTGTACGTACAAATTATTCTGTTATTAATTGTCAAGTTGGATTTTTAGTTTTTTACATTATACCTTCCTAATTTTAACATCCTAATTCCTAATTTGTTTTCTTCATTGCGTGGTTTATATTTGCTGGCATGCTCCAACCCATACATGCTAGCAGGTGCCTCCCCATCGGTACAAACATAACCTCACAACCACTAAAACTTAACTTTGCGAGGAGTTTGGTATGATGGTGAACATCTTTAATCCTAGCACTCCACAGGCAGAGACAGGCAGAAGCCGTAGATCTCACCGAGATTACCAACCTTGTTTACATAGTGAGATCCTGAAAAAAAGAAACAAACAAAAAAAAAAAAACAAAACCAAAAACAAAACAAAACAAAACCACAAACAAAAAAAAACAAAAAAAAAACAAAAAAGGAGAAAGGCCAGGGTGTTGTGTGCACACATGCCTTTTACATCCCAGAATCTGGAGTTAGAGGGGCAGACCTATATGACTACCTTGTAATGCGCATCATCCTACAACAGTATTAGAGTTGGATTGCATCTGAATCTTTGTTCCTTTTCCTTAATTTATTATTATTTTTGCATTTTAAAACAATTTTTATCTTTCATTTTTCTTAGTGTTTGAATGTACAGTCTACATGTAGGTTTGTGCACCGTGTAGTGCAATTCGCGGAGGGTCAGAAGAGGTTGTCGGAATTCCCCTGGACCCTATCCGGGAGTTCTCATGGAACTGGCGTTACAGATGGTTCTAGCTACCCATGTGAGTGCTGAGAACCAAACAAGAGCAGCCAGTGCTCAAAACCACCGAACCATCTCTCCAGCCCATAGGCCATCTCTCCAGCCCCAGCATTTTTTTTTAATTAATAGGAAAGGACATTTACTATAATATGTAGGAGTTGGTCCTTAGCTTCCACCATGTGGATATCAAGAATTGAAAACATTAGACCTGTACGGTTTATGCCAAAAAGGCTTTATCTGTTGAGCCATCCTTTTCTATTTGCCCATTTTTTTTTTTTTTTGGGTCTTTTTGAGACAGGGTCTCCCTGTACCTCCACCTGTCCTGGGACTCACTATGTAGACCAGGCTGACGTTTTCACACTCACAAAAGAAGCCGCATGGGCGGCCACCCGAGTGCTAGGGTTAAAGATGGGCGCCACCACACCCACCTCTATTTTCCTACTTTTAAAAGTAGCTTGTCGGGCTGGAGAGAAGGCCTAAAGGTTAAGACGCACCGCGTGCTCTTGGGCAATAGGACCCAGTTGCGCTCATCCCCAGAACCCACTGGTGGCTGAGAACCATTCCTAAAATGCCAATTTCCAGGAGAACTCCCGTGTCCGGGGAATCTGAACCTATTTCTTTCTGACCTCTGGGAACTCGGGTTGCACTTCTAACAGACAGCATTTGACCAGTATCAATTATTATCAACACAACAAATAAATATTAAAAAAAATATTTAAAAAATTTTTTTTTTTTTTTTTTTTTTTTTTTTTTGTTATTTCTTCCTTTCTATTACAAAATATTTTTAATCCTATTTTATTCGTTTTGAAATAATTCAAATGAATATCAACTTTTTTTTTATTAAAAAAAAAAACAACTTTTTTTTTTTCATTTTTCTTTTTGATATTTCGAGACAGGGTTTCCCTTCCGTACCCCGCTGTCCCTTGGAAACTGACTCTGTAGGACCAGGCTGGACCTTGTGCACCAACAAGACAAAGATCCGCCTGCCTCTGCCTCCTGAGTGCTAGGATTAAAGGCATGCGCCACCATGCCCAGCCACTTTACCCATTTTTATCTGAATGTTTTTAAACTTTTATATAGTAAATTATAAAATGATACATTAACTATACTGTACTGACATAAAGTTAACCTCTAGTCTGTTAGATCTCATAAGACATTTCCTCATATGTGTGTATGTGTTGATCCCTAATCTGAAGGCTGAAACCCTCCAAACCCTGCTCTTTCTGAGCACTATCCTTCTCTGAACCCCGAATCAAGGTAATTCTGTGCAGTAAAAAAGCAACTGCACTGAAAATGTGCAAAATTACCTTGATGCAATCTGTATAATGTATATGCAAAACAAACAAATTTCCTTTTAAGCCCAGGGCCCCAATCTCTAAACATTTAACTATGTGTACATAAATATTTAAAAAGACATCTGAAATCCAAAACATTTCTGGTCATCTTGGATAAGGAACCTGTATTGACATTTTGTTAGAAGACTGATACTGGCTTTTTTCTTGCTGAATTGTTATACTTAAGCCTTTAGTTTAATTAAAATTTATTTTTATACATAATTTAATGCTCTTCTCTAAAATAATATTCCAAGTAGTATTTAACATGAAATAATGAATAAGCAAACATGGCAAAAACTGCCATGTTAAAAAAAAAAATTACATTCCAAAGGAAAAACCTTAATCTCCATTGTCACCAAATGGCAAGGTACCTGGTCCTTCATTCTTGCTTTTCGTGGCAAGTTAACAGTATTTAACTCAGATTCAGCTGGATTGCTTCGTAGTTCATGCTCTACCCTGAAGGTGTTTGCATTTAGTAGTGCAGCTTCTACTTTTCCAGTAGATGGTGCTGGGGAAGAACATGCTGAGTCTGCAGGTTGAGGAGATACGCTCTCTCTTCTGTTAGTCTTGTCATCATCATCATCATCATCACTAGACAAAATGACTAAAACCATAAAGAAAATTCATATTTACAATTTAAAAATGCTCATATATATTTTATTCTTGTCAGTTATAAATTACCACAGTAGAAAATATAGCAAATTTATCTTAGATCTTTTTCACATAATCATCAATAAAAATGAATGAAGAGGGAGGGCCTGGCTGGAGAGATGGCTAGGCGGGTAAAAACGCTCGCTGCACAAGTACAATGACCTGAGTTCTATCCCTGGAATTCATATGAAGGTGGAAAGTGAGAACTGACTTCCACAAATAAAATATAATAAAACATGTATAACCCACTGTACCTTATGAAAAGTTAAAGGCATATGATTTGCAAACTTTTCAAAAAATTATACGAATATGAAGTCATTCTTTTCTTTCTTAGAACTTTTTTTCCCCCTACTCACAGGGATCCTTCTGCTTCTGCCTCCCAAGTGCTAGGACTAAAGGTGTGCGCCACTACATCCAGCTAATCAATTGTTTCAAAAATATTTCATTTTTATTTTAATTTTATGTCTATGAGTATACTGCTTGCATGTAAGTGCACCTGTGTCATGCAGTGCCCATGGAGGTAGGAAGAAGACATTGAATCCCCTGGAACTGGAGTTATGGATGGTTGTTAGCTGCCATATGGATGCTGGGATTCAAACCTAGGTCTTCTGCAAGGCAGCAAGTGCTCTAAAATTTATTGAGCCATTTCCCCAGCCCCATGAAATCAATTCTTGAGCATTACAGCTTCTATAGTCAACACTAACCCACACAGCTACATCGGCAAGTAAGAATAATTAAATGTTTATCTGTAGGTCTATTTTGGAGTTCCAGAAAGTCTAATATTTGAATGTATACAAATTATGTTCAAAATAACATATTTTAAATATGTGAAGCTTCATGTGATCTAATATTTCATCTCACAACAGAGAACACTAAAGCTGTTCATTGGTACTGTGTAGTTTTTGACTACTTGCAAAGCAAGTAAGGAAACTGCACAATGATAGTGAAGTTAAATAGCTACCCACAGCTGTTTTTATTCTATTAAAAAATGTATTGGGCCAGCAAGATGGCTCAGCAGGTCAACGACCTGAGTTAAACTCCTAGAACCCCATGTAAAGTTGGAAGGAGAGAATAACTCCACAAAGTTATTTTCCTGGCTTCGACAATGGTACATGTGCCCCATTCCCAATAATAATAAAAAATAAACCCCCACATATTTAGCAACCTGTCTTAGAAACTAGTATGAACTGAACTATGACTCTCCAAAATTCCTAGGTAGAAGTCCTAACCCCCAATATGACTATATTTGAGATTAGGGCCTTACAGAATAAAGATTAGATAAATTCCTAACAGTAACATTGGGGGGGGGG
>VZQC01011509.1:79611-99837 GCA_009823505.1 Rhizomys pruinosus
TGAGGGAGAGGCAGCAAACAGCGAGAGAGGAGAAGAGAGAGAGGAGAGAGAGAGAGAGAGAGAGAGAGAGACAGAAAGCAGGACCATGTGCAGACTCAGCTAAACTAAAGCATGTCCACATGTAAGCTAGGAAGAGTCCATACTAGACATCAGTCTTAGATCTTAGACTTCCAAGATCTGAGATCTCCCGAGGCCAGCTGAAGCCCAGAAAGGTAGGTAAGAACTGGGTGGTCCAGAAAGGCTGATTGTTGATTGACTTAACCTAGTTAATCCATTAATCCAGTTGTCTTTGGCATAATTGGCTTTTGTGGAGTGGGGGTGGAGTTATCCTCCCAGCTGCTATTAAAGGTAGGGTTGTGTGAGTCTTGAGATCTGAGATCTCCTGAGACCAGCTGAAGGGAAAGTACTGAGGCAAGGGCTAAAGAGCACCCACCCCACCCCTGCCAAATGGGATTACGACGGCATCTGAAGGAGGCAAGCAAAGCAAGCTTCAAAACACTGAAGAGGCCTTTAGGACTCACATTGGAATACAGGCAAGGAGGAACACTCATCATGCCAGAAAAACAAAGAAGAGCACAACGGGAAAGGGGAGGATAATCCCCCACCAAGCTCTACCAACCTCTGAAGATTCCTACCGTGGGATCCCCATGGGGATGCCCCAGGACACAGATATCAGAAAACACAATTGAGACCATATTTAAAGAACTACAACATTATAAAGAGCAAATCAAAGAACTAAGAGAAAGAAGAACCTCAAGAAGGACCTAGAGAGCGACAATGACAAACTCCGGAAGGAAAGTAGCACACACTTAAAGATCCCATGATGATGAAAAAGATCAGAAAGCCAACCAGTGAAAGCAAAGGAGACGGAAGCCGATTGAGGAAGCAAACTCCAAAAAAGAAGTAGAAATACTAAAGACATCAGAAGAGGAAATCGGAAATGAAAAAGGAAACTGAAAACAGCCCTCCAATCAAGAGGAAAGGAATGAAAAAAGCCTCAGAAGCAGAATGGCGGAACAGCAGAACAAAGAATATCATACCTGGAGATAATAAGAACACAAAACTACAAAAACCTCAGGAAAGATTATGACCAAATTTAAAATACACAAAAGTGGAACACAACCAGGAACTGTGGGGGCACTATTCAAAGACTGAACTCCGAATCATATGAGGAAGGAGAGGAAAGAGAAGAATCCAAGAGAATGGTATTGCTCAGATCTCCACACAGAATAATAGATGAACAATTTCCCCAAACTAAAAAAAGACAAACTTAATACACATACACGAACCACATAGGAACCAAAAGGACAAGATCAGTAAAGAAATTCTCCATGTCACATCATAGTTAAAATGCTTGACAACCACCACAAAGACAAAACTCCTTAAAGCCACAAGAGAGCAAAACAAGTTACCCATAAGGGGAAACCTATCAGAATTACAACTGACTTCTCAACCCAAAAACTATGAAAGCAAGAAGAACCTGGAGCAAAGCATTCCCAGTGTTAAAGGACAATAGATGCCAAAAACCCAGGTTACTCTACCCAGCAAACATGTCAATTATAGTTGAAGGAGACAGAAAACTCTTCCTGACTAAACAGTGTGCAAAGAATATATTTCTGGAAAACCAACCCTTCAAGAGAATACTTGAAGCAATTCAAAGGACAGAAGCAAAGGATCAACCAAACCCCAGGCACGAGAAAGAGAAATCAATAAAAGCATACTGCAGAAGTAGAAAGAAACCTAGACCCCAAACTGCAACTGGAATAAGGCAAAGAAACAAACAGCAAACCTATCAGTCATAACCCCAAATATTAATGGACTAAACTAAATTCCCCAATCAAAAAGACATAGACTGGGAGAGATTGGATTAGGGAACAGAACCCATCGATATGCTGTCTACAAAAAACACATCTTTACCTTCAAGGACAGACAACACCTTAAAGTGAAAAGGATGGAAAAAAATATTCCAAGCAAATGCGACCAAAAAGCAGGTGTTGTTATTTAATATCAGACCAAATAGACTCAAAGTAAAAGAAATTCAGAAGACCCAAAGTACGGCCATTACATCTTTATCAAAGGAAACATTAACCCCAGAAGATTTTACCATTATGAATATATATGCCCCAAACTCTCGGTGCATCACACTTTATAAAGACAATTCTCCAGGACCAACAGTCACACACTAAAACTCCAGTACACTCCTAGTAGGGGATTTCAATACCCCATGAGTCCGGGGGGCAGATGGGTCAACAAGACAAAGAATATAAACAGAGAGAATCTAAACTGAACGATATGATACACCAATGGACCTCATAGACCTCTACGAATATTCCACCCTAACACAAGAGAAGACACTTTATACTCAGTACCCCATGGAACATCCTCCAAAACAGCACATACTGGGACACAAGAAGAACCTCCACAAAATACAACAAGATTGAAATAATTCCGTGCATTTATCAGACCCACAGTGCAATAAAGCACAAAATCAACACCAGCGACAAGCCCCTCCTGCCTACCCCGAACACACGGAGACTAAACAATACACTCTGGAATAATGAATGAGTCATAGGAAGAGATAAAGAACTAAATAAAAGCATTCCTGGAATGAATGACAATGACAATAAAACAACAACACCCTGTGGGATACCTTAAAGCAGTCCTAAGAGGGAAGTTTATAGCCCTGGGTGCCTACATTAGAAAACCAAAGCGCACAAGTGACTTGATCTAAAACACTACAGCTAAAAGCCTTGGCCAACAACAGATGAACCCTAAATGCCAACCGACAGGAAGAAATAACAAAAAATCAGAGCAAAAATCAATTAAATATAAACAAAGAAAAAAATACCAAAAAAAAAAAAATCAATGATGCAAAGTTGCTTTCTTTGAAAATAACAGAGATAGACAGACCTCTAGCCCGTTAACCAACGAAAGACAGGAACAACTCCAAATCCATACAATCATGATGAAAAGGAAAATATCACAACAGCCAAGGAAAAGATCCAGAACATCATATGGATTACTTTAAAAACCTATCCTCTACCAAGTTTGAAACCTATAAGCAATGGATGAATATCTGAAATCCTGGGAATCACCCAAAGCTCCACCAAGAAGCGATCCACAGCTTAAACCGACCCTCTAATACCTGAAGAAGTTGAAGATGTACTAAGAAACTCCCAACTAAAAAAAGCCCAGACCCAGAGGGTTTCATGGCAGATTTCTACAACATTTCAAAAAGCCCTACAACCATTCTTACTGAAACTATTTAGAAGATTTACATCAGGGGGAATTCTCCCCAAATTCCTTCTATGAAGCCAGCATCACTCTATTACAAAACCAAGCAAAGACACACACTAAAAAGGAGAATTATAACCCATCTCCCTAATGACACAGATGTACACTTATAAAAAGGCTATGGCACTCTCATACAGATCCACATTCAAGAAGATCATCCATCATGACCAAGTTGACTCATACCAGAAATGCCGGGAATGGTTTGAACATACGAAAAGTCAAATAAACATCATTCAAAACACATAAATGGAAATAAAAAGACACTTTTCGAGACAGGGTCTCCCTGTAGTCCCAGCTGTCCTGGAACTCACTCTGTAGACCAGGCTGGCCTTGAACTCACAAAGATCCGCCTGCCTCTGCCTCCCAAGTGCTAGGATTAAAGGCGTGCGCCACCACGCCCGGCTATTTAGGCCTCTCTTATACTCTAAACTTGTACCCTGTATATCTACCTCAGCATTTCTTCTTGCTCACTTTTTGCTATGGTTTAAAAACCTGCCTTATCACAGATGCCTACCGTCCTACTCATTCATAAATTAGCACCCCAATTCTTGACATCTAACATTCATTATCTATTTCCTGAACTTGCTTCACTTTTTGTGTTCCTGGAGATCAGTCTCACACATGCCAGACCTATGAAATATATTTCTGAAATGTACCCACAGCCCTTACTTTATTTTTTTAAATGAAATTTACCAGTATCTGAGACATTACATATTTTGTTTAGAGAGTGGACACAGTAGAATAAGTTTCATAATAAACGTTTTAATAGGAATAATAAAATTTTATAATTGTTAGGTACATTAAAAACAGACCTTGGAATCTGAAAACTTTTTAAATATTTAATTCCAATATCACATATTTATATAACACTAAGAAGTCAGTCTCCTGAAGCCTCATTTGTAAATGAAATATATTAGTATCTATCTTACATAAGTTCTAAAACTAAATTAAAACTAACTTGTGCATAAACCTTTATCTCAAAAAATGGAAAACAGGTAATAAATAACATTTCTTCAGGTTTCACCAATGAAATAAAAACTTTTACCACTATGAAATATCAAATCATGTTGATAATATTTAATAATGTATGCAGCCCTCCATAAAATACATAAATGTTGATCAAGTAACATCAAAATATATTAAAGTGTTATGGTTGCCGGGCGTGTGGCGCACACCTTTAATCCTAAGATTTGGGAGGCAGAGGCAGGCAGATCTCTGTGAGTTATCAGATCAAGTTCCAGGACAGCTGGATCTACAGGGAGACCCTATCTCAGGAAAAAACGCCCCCCCCCAAAGGAATTATGGCTGGCTAACTGTCATATTAGTAAAATTTGCTGGATTTTGTTTCAGACAGTACCCCACTGCTAAGACTGGCCTGGGTCTCTTTATGTAGCTCTAGCTGACCTTCAACCCTTGACAACCCTGTGTCAGAGTCCCAAGTATTAGGATTACAGAGGAGTGTGGTAGGATTATAGGCATGTATTCTGTCAAACCCAAATACTGACTCTTAACTCTGTTCTTCTGAAAAAAAGTAAATTAATGTGCTAGTTTGAATGGAGATCTTTGAATGGAATTAAAATAGGATGAATTATATTTCTGTGGTGTCAAGAAAACCCTCAATTTCCCTCAATTCAGTTACCAGTTTTTAGAGCAATGCTTTGGAACTCTAACCAATCTCCAAGGGGTTGTTTTTAACCTCTTTTTTGGGGAGAAAGGGAGTGAATTACTATAATGAACTAACAGTTTTGTTCTGATGAGGCAGGATCTTACTATACAGCTCTGGCAACATGGAACACTTGTAAAACAGGAGGGCCTCCAATTTGCAGTGATCCTCCTACCTGAGCTTCCCAAATACTAGGATTATAGGCATGTGGCACCATGTCCAACTTCTGATCAGGATAATCTGAATATTCCAATGACTAGTAGCTTTAAGTTTTTGTGACCAAGTATTATTCTCAGTCCTGGTTAGTGGGAATCCCTTTCACTTCCGCTCTTATGTCCTGTGGTGAGTTTCACAGTGGCTTCTAACTCGGTTTTTGACTGTTTCCATGCTTCCAGATGAGTCAAGCTCATCTCATATACTTTCTGTCCTAGATCTTGAGAAGCTATTTCTCTAAGCAGGTCTGGTTAATTTTAGTGGGAAATTACTAATTTCCACTGGGTTCTTTCAGCAAGTCAATCAAATATTTTACTGGACTATGCTTATTTGGTATTCACATGATGCTTGTTTTTATCTTCTCAAATCACTATCGAGGGGACTGGGGAGGTAGGTCAGAGGGTCCTTGCAAGCACTGAGTACCTGATTTTGATCCACATAACCCACATAAAAAAGCTGGTCTTGGTGGTTTTGGAAGAAGAAACAGACTGATACCTGGAGCTCACTGGCCAGTCAGGGTAGCCTACTTAACAAGTTCTAGACCAGTGACAGACCCAGTCTCAAACAACAAGGTGCACAATGTCTGAGGAACATCTGTTTGTCCAGTGCCTGCCGTGCGTCCAGACGCACACGCACTCAAAGTCTATAGGAACTTCACCTATTTCTAGATGAGATTAAATAAGCCAAAATGAGTAAGGGAGGCATAGCTAGCATCTGATCACAGACTGGAGCCAAATGACTTCTTTTAAATTTGCTATTTTAAGAGGGTGGAAAGGTGACAGGCATGACAGTGCATGCCTTTAATCCCAAGTCAATCTCTATGAGTTGGTGGTAAGCCTGATCTACAAAGTAAATTCCAAGCCAACCAGGGCTACATAATGAGACCCTGACCACCACCACCACCACCACCAAGGAAATAAGTGGAATGGGAACAAAGCCAGTTATTGTTTTGCAACTACATGGGACATGTTTTAATCATTTGACCCCCAAATGTTACATATCTGCCACAAGAAGATAACTGAAAAATGTGCCTCTCCAATACAAATACAGTAAAAAGTAAACAAGAAAATTATTGATAAAAGCATTATTAAAGAATAAAATTAAGCTAGGTGTGGTGGTACATTACCTTTGTCCCAGAAACTCAGGGAAGCTGAAACAGGAGGATCACTTGAGCCTATGATCTTGACTTTCAAAAAAGGGAATTGGGGGATTGGGGTGGGGAAAAAAGTATACTTACTTGGGTCATTCAGATCCGACAGGCTTGTTTTTCTTTCTTTTGAGTTTGCAATTCTAGGTATTTTTCCCCCAGGTAAAATGATTTTTCCATTAGTCTGTAGGTAATTGTGTCTAGTTTCATCACAATTCACCAAAATATCAATTGGAATCTTTTCCATACTGTTACCATAAAACTTCTTAGCTGTTAATCCTGTGTTTTGTGACTTCTGTCCTCCAGAATTCTGATGAATTGATGTTCTTAATAATGCTCCAGTAGATTCATTCAAAGTTACAGCTTGTCTACAGTTTCTTTGCAAATCATTACGAAAAGCAATACCACAACTTTGGCATTTTGTCTGATTTTCTTTTTCTTTTCCACATTTTGGGCAACATTCACGCTGTTCAGAAACCTTATGTTCCAAAAGAACAGAAGAAAGAAACGACTTTGGTATTTTACTTTAACATCAACAAGGTTCTTTTAAAAGTCTCAAAATGAAGCCCTTTTTCTATCATCACTACCACACCACCACTACCATAAGATCCTGAATGAGTTTTACTACTCTGGGATTAGCATCAGAATGCTGGAAATAACTTCAGAACTATCTAGTCCAGAGCTCAGCTATGATAAACTAATTTTGTCTTCATGAATCAAACAGAAAGGGCTAGAAATGGTAGAGAAACTGCTTTGCATGTAATAGGGCCTAGGTTTGATCATCAGTACAAAAAAAAATCTGTCTACCTCCTACTGTCTACAACAATGGCAAACAAAATTTGATTGTAGCAATTATAAACAAAACACAGTCAATGAAGTGATACGTATGTTTTAATAAGAGCTAGAGATTAAGACTTTCAAGCTAGGATGATTGGCGCACACCTTTACAGCAATTGGAAGGCTGAGGCAAGATTGGAGCTTAAGGCTAGCCTGGGCTACACAGTGACACACATACATATACACACTCCTTACCCCAACTCCAAATTCATGCTGCTGGGGATAGAGCTAAGGTCCTGGATTAGATCCAGCACCCTAAAGGCCCAGACCAAACCTAACTAAAAAGCAAAAAGCAATCTCAGTATCAAAAACTGCTCTGTCTTGCTAAGGCATATAAATTTTTCTTCCACCTTTTGCTTCATGCTTTCTCTCTTTTTTATTTTCTCAGAGAAAGCTTCTCTAATGAAGTCACTGTCCAGACCAGGCTGGTTCCAAACTTGCATCAATCATCCTACCTGATAAATAATAAAAATACGGTATGTATGGCTTAATTTCCATAAAAACTTTAATCAAATACAATTTCTTTCTGAAAACAGAAAATAGAATAAAACCTAATTTTGTCCATTTGGTCAGTGTAAAAAAACCTTCACAAAATTAAACAATTTTAAATGACAGGGATAGAGTAGTTTGATGGTAAGGTTCTTGCTCAGCACACATGAAGCCCCAGGGTTTGATCCCCAAACTGCAAACAAAAATAAGAAAACAGGACAGCTGGGGCTACAGGGAGACCCTCTCTCAAAACAAAACAAAACAAAACAAAACAAGTATGGAGTTTCATGGCTGTAGATGGAAAGATGAACTACTAACCCTCTTCATGAATTAAAGATTAAAAAGAGGCTAGATACATTTTTTTTAAATCTATAGATTTAAGAACAAGTGATACAGAGCCCTGTAAAAGAAGGTAGGTTTATATTAGGTATTAAAACAATTCTGAGGTTTTCCAGCTGTCAGCCCAGGAGAAAGGGTGCAGAGACGAAGGAGCTTCCCTCCTTGCCTTCCCTCATCTGCAAAGGAAACTGGACACAGCAGGATGGCATGGGACAGCCATGGCTGGCAAAGGAGGAAACTAATCTCATAGAGGAAAAGTAAGCAAATAAGTAAATACACTATGGATGACGGGAATCAGGTTTCTCGCACCAAAAAGAGTTACAATCATACAAAGTGGGAAAAGCTAAACACTGTAATGTTAAACTACAATCAGATTAGATTGCTAGTAGGAACTCAAAGATTTTAATGCACGCTAAATATTAATACAAACACGCATATATTTCCTAGCTCTGTCTACTGATTGGAAATACAAATAGACACTCAGTATCTATGAACATAACTACGGGAACATTAAAAGAACAATGCCGTCTTGGAGAAATGCAATATACTAGGGCTGAGACAAAGAACAAAACAAGTCTAGGTTATCTTGTTATGCCAAGAAGATGTGCTCAAAGAATGATGAGAATATGTCAAAAATCAACAGGGACCAGCTTGAAGGGATAGACCATAGACAATATTAAGTATCATCTGAGCATAAAAAAAATACATAAAAGACTGAACTCAAGTTAAAAATTCATGTCTATGCTGATAAACATGAGGGCTGAAGAGGTAGCTCAGCAGTTAAGAGCACCTGCTTTGCTATTATGAGAACCACAATTCACACCCCAGCAGCCAGGTAATAAGGTGGGTGTCCCACTATGGCTTGCTGGCTTTTAGCCTAGCCAAGAAAATGTGAGGCTCAGGTTCAGGGAAAGAATCTGCCAAAAATATAAGTGAAGAGTGATATAGGAGGTCACTCAACAACCTCTTGTGATTACTGTGTACAAAGGTGAGTGCAAATATCCCTCTCAATATCTGAGTGTATATTTGCAGAGACACATCAACAAATAAAGAAATCATTTAGCACATATTAAAAAGTTTGATTAATAAAAGGGCAAGGGGTTAAGGATAGAATTATAGCTCATTGGTAGAGTATAAGCTTTGTATGCATTTAGAAGTCTGGGGGAATGGGGCAGCTGAGTGTGGTGGCACACATCTGTGATCCCGACATTTGAGAGGTGGGAAGACCAAGGTTATCCTTGACTAATAATAAATTCCAGGCCAGCGCAGGCTATATGAGATTCGGGGTAGGGGAGGGGAGGGGAGGGACCTATTAACTTTAAAAGTGTGAAATATGTAAGGTGAAACTCAATACCATGTGTCTCCCAATATGCTGTACAATGAAAAGATCCACATCATGTCTGAGGTACTCTTGCAAATTATAAATCATAAAGAAACAAAAGATAAGGACAATTTGGGGCATAAAGGAATGGCCCAAGCACCTTTACAAACATCAAGGTTATGAAAGGTAAGAATGTACTGGAATAATTACATAGGGAAATAGTCTGAAGATTCATAGAAAATACATGTAATGTGATCTGAAGCCATAAAAGACATGAGTCAGGTGAGACTTGAAGGGAGATGTTAACTCAGTGGTACAATGCCAAGCTTCTAGGTTTGCTCTCTAGTACTGTGGGGAAGGGACGGGGCTCTGTGAAACAGATAGTGAGTTTTATTCATCTTTTTCTTTGTTGGTCTTTTTGAGACAAGGTCTCCCTCTGGCCCCAGCCTGGAACTCGCTATATAGATAGGCTTGAGCTCACAGAGATCTGCCTTCCTCTGTCTTCCAAGAGCTGGAATTAAAGGTATGTGCCACCACACTGGGCTACCTTAATTTTTAATTATGTGTAGCGAGGCTAGGTGGAGGTATGTGTATTTGGTACAGATGCCCACAGAGCCCAGAAGAGGGCATAGGTTTCCATGGAGCTGAATTAAAGGTGGTTGTGAGCCACCCAATGTGGGTGCTGGGAACTAAACTACAGCCCTCTAAAATAGCAATAACCATATCCATCCCCAAATCAATGTTCTAATTAAAAAATATTCTTGTGTATTTCTGTATAATGTGCTGTGTATCAGAGAGAGAGAGAGAGGGAGAGAGAAGGAAAGAGAGAGAAGGAAAGAGAATAAATGAATACACAGGTCAGATCCTTGCTTTCTACTCTGTGAGACAGGGTGTCCTGTTTTGTTAGTGGATTCTCCTGTCTCTGCCTCCCACCTTACCCTAGCAGGACTGCGATCAGACATAGGCTTACTGTACCTGTTTTGTTTTTTTTTTAATTTTATTTATTTCTGTATGTGTATGAATGTGCTGTCTGCATGCAGGTCTGTGCACCCATGTCATGCAATGCTGCGGAGGACAGAAGAGGGTGTCGGATTCCCCTGGAACTGGAGTTCTCCTGGAATTGGAGTTACAGATGGTTCTCAGCTGCCATGTGGGTGCTGGGGATCAAACCCGGGTCCTCTGTAAGAGCGGTCGGCGTTCTTAACCACTAGGCCATCTCTCCAGCCCCTGTACCTGGTTTTATACTGGTTCTGGGGATCTGACTTAGGGCCTCACATTTATTCGCCAAGCGATTTTACTCACTGATTCATCTCCCTACTGTAATGTTTAAAGAGCTACATATGATGCCTTATGTCTGTAACCACAGCAACTGGGAGGCTAAGGCAAGAGGACTGGTATGATAGGAGGCTAGCTTGTGTTATCTAATGAGTTTCAGGCCAGTTGGGGCTAATGAGTATGACCCTGTCTCCCCAAAAAAAAACCAATGAAACAGACATACACATAAATTAAAAAAAAAATTTCATCTGAGCATCATAATCTGCAGTGTGTTGTAAGAATGCAATGATAAATTTTTTCTTCAGAAAACAAAAACAAAAAAATGCATTTCGAACCAAGTAGAAAATGGTCTATGAAAGTCAGAAAAACTTGCTTAAATAACTTTTCTAGATCTCTTCTAGTCCTATGATGAAATATTACTTAGAATTTAATAAGCTGGCAAGACAACTCAGTAAATAAAGCACTTTGCCATGAAGGCCTGATGACTTGAGCTTGATCCTCAGAACCCTGGGAAGAGAACTGACTTCCACATATGTGCTGTGCTATGTGCATGCTCACACTCATATACATATATCATACACACATACATGAACACAGTAATAGTAAAAGAAAAAAAATAAGGTAACATTAGTAAAAACTATCTGATTAGTAAGGAAGAGTAACTTCTTTACCCACCTCTAAATGGGTTAAACACTTCTTTGAAGCAGGGGATAGAGGAGTCAGCTGGTATGTACTACAGTGCCGTTTCTGTTGTACTTTCCTCTTAATTTCATGCTCTTCATGTGATTCAGACTCATCTGTTTTCTTCACACGTTCTAAAGGAAGCAGAAAAAGTTTTGAATTTAAACTTAAAAAAATTCTCATGATCTATGGAAAAAATACAAGTCTACATTCTCAAACATTAATTTTTAGTTAAAATGGGATAAAGAAGATTATAAACATGTATAATAAATAATCAGGACTTGCAGAATGGATGAGTACATCAAGGTGCTTGCCGCCGACCATGATGATCTTTAGGATCTACATGATGGAAAAAGAAAACCAACTCTTGGTTTTGCTTATTGATAATTATAGTTCCCAGACCAGGGTATTTCTAAAAGCTTAAAACAAGCCTCGGTGAACCCCCAAGTTGAGTTTCCAAGGAATTAGAGGACAGAAGACACAGGAGGGATTGCAACTTAACCATTAAAATCACAAGACTTTTTTCTTTATTGGGAGTTTTCTTCTGTGTAGCTCAGGGCACTTTTTGCTTACTTAGCATCTGCCTTGTAGTAGAACTAAGTATGGGCCTATGTAAATGTATTACTGGACAGCAAAGATTGGGTGGCCTTTCTGTCCAGAGGAAAGGTTCAAAGGATCTGGACACAAAATCCTGAAGTATTTGGTTCTTATTAGTTCTTCAATAAACCTGAAGTTGGAAATGGAGTCCTGATTCCAAATCTGCTGTGGAATGTCATGGTGACTTTGTTTTTATGCCCTGTTCTTTGATCAAAGGCATGGCATGTGTCAAAGGTGGACTGTACAAGTGAAGGCTCAAAGCAGGCTCTGTGTGGCTGATATTCTCTACTTGATGTAATCCAATGGAATCATTAAGTAGCCACACTGGTTTTCCCTCAGGTTCTTTCAGACTTCTTAATCATCTCCTTGGATTTTGTCAAGCCAGGCAAACAACATCTCCTTTAGATTTCCTTGTGGCATCTTCAGAAAGCACTGGGAGTTCATGTGATTATGAATACTGCTGCCGTATCCTTTACCCCAACACAGAAGCATCAGATTGAATTTCCCATTTCCTTGATCTACAAGATTTTGAGTGTACCTGTACTAGTCGAACTTGGCATACAAAGCCCACTCGGGAGGGGGTGGGGGGTCGCTCTCGTAGGCTTCCAGCACTACCTGCGCCTCCTCCACATTGACCTCATCGCAGGTGAAGAGCTCAGGCAGGATGTGGATGAGGTCCGCCAGCTTCCACGACTTCAGCAGCTTGATTTGCTCCATCCTCGAGGGGCTAGGGCACCTTTTCGGAGGATGTAAGGCCAGAGCAGGCTAGAGCCGTACACTCAGGACCCTGGGGCACTCGGGGACAAAGTCTAGCAAGGGTATCACAGTCCCCAGTGTCAGTGGAGAGGCGGGTCTACAAGTGAGGGGAGCTGACTGGTGCCCAGATCAAGACCAAAGCTGCAGAATTCGCCCTCCCCAGCCCTTTTTAAACTCTTGGAATCAGCCAGAATGTACCAGTGGCCGTAAGGGGGTAGAGAGAGGCGGGAAAGAGACTGCAGAGGCGGGAAGAGTTTGTGGGTAAGGCCCTGGCAGGCACCCAGGCTTGCTTGTGCCAGGCCTTCCCAGGAGCTATGGGCTGGTCCTGGTCTCCTGGCCAGAAGTGAGCGCTGTGCCTCCTCTCCCCAACGTCAACTGTGAGTCATCTTTTAGTTTCTTAAACTAAAATAAACTGCACACTATAATAGGTTTGGTTTCTGTGTTGCTGTGATAAAACACTGACTTAAAACAACTGGAGGGAAAGGGGATATGCAGTATATTTGACTTACAGGTTACAGACTTTCCTGGAGGAAAGTCAAGGCAGGCACTCAAAGAGGGAGCCTGAAGCAGAATGCAAGGATAACTGTTGCTAACCATCTTGCTTCCATTGATTCAGGCTCAGCCAGCCCTCTTATATAGCCTAGACCCATCTGCCCAGGGATGGCACCACCAGCAGTAGACTGGGCCCTTGTACATCAATCGGCAATCAAAAAATGATCTGCACAACTGAACTTGTCTCCTTACAGGTGTCAGGTTGACAAAAACTGACACATATGAAAAGAAACCAACATTATATACATATATATGTATAAAATTTAGTTTGTCATACAATTCTGTTTAAGAAATCTGCGTAATTATTATTGCACAGAGTTTTAGTGATTACTGCCTTTTCAACCTTTATACATTTATATTCCTGGACAACAGAGTTAGAAAGCTAAGTAATCATGGACTTGCCGCATCTTTTTTTGGGGGGAGGGGGAGGGTGCTCCCTGTAGCCCCAGCTGGCTTAGAACTCGCTACGTAGACAGTCTGCCTGGATCTCACAGCAATCCCCCGACTGACTCTCCAGTGCTGGAATTAAAGGCATGTGCCACCAAGAAGCTCTTATTCCTTTCTTTTTAAAAATCTCTTGCTACATTTCCAATGCCTAATGCTTGCCTAAACTGACCTTGACTCTAATTTTGCTCCGTTTAAATCCTTCTCTACTACTAACAAACTATCCCCCTTCCCCTCCCAAAAAAGTGACTTCATCATCCTAATTTTAAAAATATGTCCAGGGCTGGAGATGGCTCAGTGGTTAAGAACACTGGATGCTCTTGCAGAGGATCCTGGTTAAGTTCCCAGCACCTACCTGGAGCTAACAATAGTCTACAACTCCAGTTCGAGAGAATCTGACATTCTGATATTCATGGGTATTGCACACATGTGGTGTACTTACATACATGCAGGCAAAACACTCATACACATATATTAAAAATAAATAAACTGGGGCTGGAGAGATGGCCTAGCAGTTAAGAGCGCCGACTGCTCTTACAGAGGACCTGGGTTCAATCCCCAGCACCCACATGGCGGCCGAGAACCGTCTGAAACTCCAATTCCAGGAGAACTCCAGTTCCAGGGGAATCCGACACCCCCTTCTGACCTCTGCGGCACTGCACGACATGGGTGCACAAACTTGCATGCAGACAGTACATTCATACACATACAGAAATAAATAAAATTAAAAATAAATTAAAAATAAATAAACCACAAAATTTAAAAATACATTTATGTGGTATGAATAGTTAAGCAGGATAACATTCTACATCTTGTACCCCATCAAGCCAAAGCTCATGCATGCTTGCTTCCCTACTTTACCTCAAAAGGGTCCGCTTCTCCAAAGCAGTTTCTTTTATGCTCTTAAGTGTTTCTCTTTGTGCAAGAGAAGTCTACTCAATCTGTCTGTGAATCCAAATCCTTCTTTGCTAAGAATAAGAAGCTGCCTTTGTCATCCTGGTCAATCAATCTAGTTTCCATGGCACTTTATCTGTACTTCCATTAGCGCTCATTTAATAATGAAATACTTATTTGTCTTGACATATTTCCTCTAATGTCATGAGATCAGGAAACCATATTGCATTCACATTTTCCCAACACGAAGAATCTACTAACAAATGTTTAATACTAGAAACAAATATTAAACTACCAGACAAATATTTACTAGATGAACGAATTAATTCCAGAAGGAGATAACCAGTTGGAGATATCTTAGGCTATATAGAGTTCTAGGCCAGCCTAGGTTACCTAGTGAGTTCCAGGACCACAGGGAGACCATGTCTCAAAACAACAATGACAAACAAACAAAACAAAGAAAAACAAAAAGAGCCATCACCACCTTATATAATTTCATTTTCAAAAATGTACTGTGATTAAAAAGGTATTAACATTTAGGGAAACATGGATGGAGACTAAATAGGAACCATTTGTATAAGTTTTTGAAACTTTTCTGTAAGTCAATTATTTAAAGTTAAATAAAATAACAGAAAAACCAAAACAGAATTCCCATTTCCTTAATATTGTGAATAAACATTAAAAATTCTAACAAGACTGGCTAACTGATATCTAAAATATTATTGACAGGTCAAATTATTTAACTTCTATAAAATGTATTTATTAGAAATAATTTTGTACAGTTCTTCTCTGGAGATCAAAGATAACTTTGGAGACTACTAAACTCTTTGGCAGGGTTCCAGACATTTCCAGCCTGTCTGAGAGTGCCTGAACTCAGCCTCTGAGCAATTAATAGTGAGCATCCCAAATTGTACCTTGTCCAACCTGTATCTTGGGACTGCTGCTACAGGGTCCCTTGAGCATGGGTCTGGACATTTCCAGCCTGCCTGAGAATGACTGAATCCAGCCTCGGCCTAGCAAGCATCCCAAATTCTGCTGTGCCTGCAGGCTAGCTAGGCCTTATAAGGAAATCTGAGAATATCTGATTGAAGCCTGAATTGGGAGCTTCTGAGTAGCTGGACTAGAATCTGAAGCCTGGACCAACCAGCTTTTTATATCTAATAAGAAAACAACAGTAGTGCAGTCTGTGCAGCCAATGTTGAGGTGCCAGAATCCAAAGAAACAAATAAACAAACAAATCCAAATGCCGAAGACACAAATTAAAAACATGGGAAAACTCATAATAAATCCACACCGAACTCTACCAACCCTATAGAAGATCCCTACAATGAGATCTCCCAGGAAGAAAAACAAGACAAGGACCTTAGAAGAACAATTGTTACACATATTTAAAGAAATTAGAGAACTAAGGGGAGAGATCAGAAAAACTCAAGAAGGACCCAGAGGGAGATAATGACAAACGTTGGAGAGAACTAAGGGGAGACATTGAAAAACTAAAGAAGCACCTAGAGGGAGATAATGGCAAACCTTGGAAAGAACTAACGGGAGAAAATGACAAACTCTGGAAGGAAGTGGAAACACTGAAAAGATCCCAGGCCAAAATGAAAAAAGAAACTGACCAGTGAACCAAGGAGCTACAAGATGAGAATGACAAGCTCAGGAGGGAAGTAGAAATACTAAAGAAATCACAAGATGAAAGGAAAAAGGAAATTGAACAGTCATCCAATCAACAGGAAAGGATGGGAAAAAGCCTCAGAAGCAGAATGGAAAAGAAGCAAAAAAAGAATAACAGAACTGCAGGATAACACAGAGCAACTAGAAAGCTCAAGTAAAGATTATGAAGAATTTTAAAAAACACAAGAGGGGAACAACCAGGAAATGTGGGACACAATCTATGAAAAGATCAAACCTCCCCATCACAGGGATCGAGGAAGGAGAAGAATCCCAAGACAACACTATTGACCAGATCTTTAGTAGGATAATAGAAGAAAATTTCACCAAACTGAAAAAAGACAATCCCGTACAAATACAAGAAGACATAGAACACCAAATAGACATGACCAGAAAAGAAATTCTCCATACCATATAATTGTTAAAACACTAGATGCTCAAAACAAACACAAAATACTGAAAGCCACAAGAGAAAAACAAGTTACATATAAGGGGAAACTGATAAGAATCATAGCTGACTTCTCAGTGCAAACTATAAAAGCTAGAAGAATGTGGACCAAAGTACCCCCAGTGCTAAACAACTTTAGATGCTAACCCAGTCTACTATACCCAGCGAAAATGTCACTTATAGTTGAAGGAGAAAGAAAAATCTTTCACGACATGAGCAAGATGAAAGAATACATGTCTAAGAAAGAACACTTCAGAAAATCCTTGAAGCAATCCAAAGAACAGAGGAAAGGAGCAACTATCCCTAAGCAATTAAAGAGAGAAATCAACAAAAGCATAACAGAGTAAATAAAAACCTAGACCAAGAATACAAACAAAAAATAAGGTGAAAGGAAGTAACAATAATGACCTTAAATACTAATGGTCTAAACTCCCCAATCAAAAGACATAGACTTGGAGAACAGATTAGGAAACAGAATACTTCTACATGCTTGCTGTCTACAAGAAACCCTCAAGGACAGACACAACCTTAGAGTAAAAGGATAGAAAAAAAATACGCCAGGCAAATGGTACCAAGAAACAAGCTGGAGTGGCTATTCTAATATCAGACAAAATAGATCTCAAAGTAAAACTAATCAGAAGAGACAAAGAGGGCCATTACATCCTAGACAAAGGAACAATAAACCATGAAGACTTCACAATCCTAAATGTCTATGCATCAAACTCTGATGCACCTAATTTTATAAACACAACTCTGCAGGACCATAAGACACAGATTAATCCTAGCACACTAATAGTAGGGGACTTCAACACCCCACTGAGTGCCTTGGATAGATCAACTGGATAAAAAATAAACAGAGACATCAGAACTGAATAATACAACACAACACATGGACTTCACAGACATCTACAGAATATTCTATCCAAACACCAGAGAATACACTTTCTACTCAGCACCTCGTGAAACATTCTCTAAAATTGACCACATACTGCGGCACAAAAGAAAATCTCAACAAATACAAAAGGATTCAAATTATTCCATGCATTCTATCAGACGACAGTGCAATAAAGCTCAATATGAACACCAGAATAAGCCCAACTAGCTACAAGAACACATGGAGACTAAACAGCACAATCCTGAATAATGAATGGGTCAGAGGAGAAATAAAGAGTGAAATAGGGGCTGGAGAGATGGCTCAGCAGTTAAGAGCACCAACTGCTCTTGCAGAGGACCCAGGTTCGATTCCCAGCACCCACATGGTGGCTAAGAACTATCTGTAACTCCAGTTTCAGGGGAATCTGACACCTTCTTCTGACCTCCACAGCATTGCACAACATAGGTACACCTACTTACAAAAAGACAGGAAACTCATACACATAAAATAAAAATAAATAAATGAAAAAAAGAGTGAAAGAAAAATGGTTGTGGAACTGAACGAAAAAGACAATACAACACAACAGAACCTGTGGGATACTTTAAAAGCAGTCTTGAAAGGGAAATTTACAGTCCTAAGTACCCACATCAAAAGCACAGAAAGGGAACAAATAAACGATCTAACACTGCAGCTAAAAACACTTGAGAGACAACAAATGAACCCTACACCCAAAAGACAGGAAGAAATCACGAAAATCAGAGCAGAAATCAATGAAATATAAACAAAGAAAACAATACATAGAATCAACGAATCCAAAAGCTGGTGCTTTGAAAAGATAAACAAAATAGACAGACCTCTAACCCAGTGAACCAAAAATAAGAAAGAGCAACTCCAAATCAATACTATTCGTGATAAAAGGGGAAACATCACAAGAGACAAAGTAAAAATCCAGACAATCATACGGGAATACTTCAAAAACCTATACTCCACTAAATTTGAAAACCCAAGAGAAATGGATGAATATCTGAAATCCTGGGAACCAACAAAGCTTAACCAAGAAGAGATTGACAGTTTAAACAGACCCATAATATTTGAGGAAATTGAGGATGTAATAAAAAAACCTCCCTACTAATAAAAGCCTGGGCCCAGATGGTTTCACGGCAGAATTCTATAAAACATTTCAAAAAGACTTATAACCATTATTACTGAAATTGTTTAGAAGGATACAGAGGGAATTCTCCAAAATTCCTTCTATGAAGCCAGCATCACTCTAATACCAAAACCAGGCAAAGACACAAGCAAAAAAAAAGCTATAGACCCATCTCATTAATGAACATAGAGAAGCAAAAATTCTAAACAAAATACTTGCAAATTGCATACAGGCCCACATCAAAAAGATCATCCATCATGATCAAGTAGGATTCATATCAGAGATGCAGGGATGGTTCAACATACATAAATTAATAAATATCATAAAACACATAAATGGACTGAAAGACAAAAACCACATGATCATCTCAATTGATGCAGAAAAAGCCTCTGACAAGATCTAGCATCCCTTCATGTTTAAAGTCTTAGATGGAATCGGACCAAAGGGAACATTCCTCAACATGATCAAAGCCATATATACCAAACCCACTGCCAACATCATCCTAAATGGAGAAAAACTGGAGGGCTGGAGAGATGGCCTAGTGGTTAAGAGTGCCAACTGCTCTTGCAGAGGACCCAGGTTGGATACCCAGCACCCACATGGCGGCTTAAAACCATCCTTAACTCCAGCTCCAGGGGAATCGACACCCTCTTTTGACCTCCGCGGCATTGTACGACACGGGTGCACAAACCTACGGTACATTTTTATGTACTGTCTGTACATTCATACACATAAAAAAAAAATTGGAACCATTTCCCTTAAATGCAGGAACCCAGCAAGGCTGAACCTTATCACCACTCCTCTTCAACATAGCACTTGAAATGCCTGCTAGGGCAGTAAGACAAAAGAAAGAAATTAAAGTACTAATTGGAAAAGAAGTAGTTAGCTATCCCTTTTTGCAGATGATATGATA
The DNA here is from genome assembly GCA_009823505.1 of Rhizomys pruinosus. NCBI lineage: Eukaryota > Metazoa > Chordata > Mammalia > Rodentia > Spalacidae > Rhizomys > Rhizomys pruinosus. Next base: position 99,170 of record VZQC01011509.1, read on the forward strand.
GTTCACCTAAGGGATGCTAAAAAATCCACCAGAAAACTTCTAGAAATGATTAAAAGTTTCAGTAATGTGGCACGATACAAAATTAACCTGGAGCCAGGCATGGTGGAGCACGCCTTTAATCCTAGCACTTGGGAGGCAGAGGCAGGCGGATCTTTGTGAGTTCAAGGCCAGCCTGGTCTACAGAGTGAGTTCCAGGACAGCTGGGACTACAGGGAGACCCTGTCTCAAAAAGACCAGAAAAAAAAAAAGCCTAGTTTTAGATTACACTTCAGTAGCTGGTAACAGATTCTGTTTTAGTAATATTAAAAGGAAAAACAAAACAGAAAAATAAATAATAAAAAAAAATACAAAATTTTTTGCTTCTTTTTAAAATTAATGAAAATCTGGAGATCTCCTGAGCCCAGCGGAAGGAAGAGGGGGAGACAGGTAGGAACTGGGTGCCTTGGCGAGCTGATTGCTGATCGTTTGGTCCTGCTGTCTTTGGTTTGATTGGCCTTTGTGGCTGTGAGGTTGGAGTTATCCTCCCAGCTGGGATTAAAGGTGTGGTCTTTGGCTTGATTAGATCTAGTGGCTGTGGGGGCGGAGTTATCCTCCCAGCCGGTATTAAAGGCACGCTTGTGTGACTCTTGAGATTTGAGATCTCTTGAGCCCAGCGGCAGGAAGAGGGG
>VZQC01011509.1:103669-119086 GCA_009823505.1 Rhizomys pruinosus
AGATGTTATAAGCCACAGTAAGACCCTGTCATATTTAACAGGGGGGAAAATTGTAATTCATGGATTAACATATCCAAACATGTGTCTATGCTAAAGTAACCTACCATAACTATTAGTGCTGCTTAAATACCTATATATCTAATTGCTTGTTCTTCATTAGTAGGATCGAAAGGTTATTCCTGGACAAACTGTCAGCCCATGAAAGGAAACAGCCAGAATTGACCAGAGTCCAAGTCAACAGCTCCAGAGAGAGTGGACTGTTTTACCTCTCATCCACCTGTGCCCCTTTTCTAAGCCTAGGGAACAACCTGCGGAAGAGGGGGCGTGGTAGAATGTAAGGGCTGCGATTGGGGTGAATGGTGAAACTACAGCAATGTAGTCTGGACACTCATTTGATCAACTTGATTGAACAAACAACCTGTCACCCCCCACTGGATGGTGGGGCTGTAGGTGTTTGGGCACAACAGCCTGCAGATAGGTTTTGCATGAAGGATGCTTGTACTCATGGATTATCACTTATAGCTAAAAAAAAAAAAAAAAACTGAGAGAAAGATGCAGGACAGTTATGGCAGAATGCATGATCTGGGATGGGGTGGGGGTGTGGGGGAAGGGAAAGGGAAATATGCCTGAACTGAATTGGAAAATGATGTATGAAATGCACAAAGCATCAATAAAAAAAATGTTAAAAAAATAAATAAATAAAATTAATGAAAATCTTAGCAATGGATGCATTTCCTTTCAGATTTGGTAAGGAAAATACCACATTCTGTTATCAGAAACACAAGTCAGAAAAACTTGCTCTTGAGAATTTAATCAAAGCAATGGTTTTCCTCAGTATTTTATATTTGGGCTTCCCACTTGATAGTCTACACAGCTTATGTTAATTGAAATTCAAACTAAAAATTTCAGACTGTAAACCAAATAAAAGCAATAGAATGGAAAAAAAAAGAAAAAGAAAACGAAAACAACAAAGGCACACCAAGAACACAAACAAAATCAGTCTTCAAATCTACAAAGGAAGACCTGAATTTCATACCACAATAACAAAAGAAATCCACATGCCAAATCACAAAGAAAAAAACAGTAATATGAAAAACCCAAATAATATGTCTCCACTAAACACCACCAGTACTATGTAAGAGTTCTACAAACAGAAACCCTTTGTGCTGGATAGCTTAAGTGTCAACTTCACACACCTGGGTTGAGGGAGCCTCAATTGGGGAATTAGCTACATTGGACTGGCCTGTGGCCATGTCTGTGGAATGCTGCCTTAATTGTTGAGCAACATGAGAGGGCACAGCCCATGGTGGGTGGTGCCACCCCTGGGCAGGTTGTGTATTGTATCAAATGGTAGGTTGAGCATGGGCTGGGGGAGCAATCCAGTAAGCAGCATTCCTCCATGGCCTGTGCTTTATCTCCTGCCTCCAGGTTCCTGCCCTGAGTTCCTACCTTGAGCTCCCTCAGTGATGAACTGTAACCCAGGAGATGTGAGCAGAATAAACCCTTTCCTCCCCAAGTTGGTAGTGGTCAGCATGTTTTGTCAAAGCAATTGAAGAGAAACTAGAACACCCCTATGGCACAGAATTCAAAAGAACAATCAAAAACATGATAAAAAAATTCAATGAACTTAAAGACCACCCAAACAAACAAATCGAAGAATGAAAGCAGACAGGGATAAATTTCTGACTGAATTCACAAAAGAGATGGAAATATTGAGGAAAACTCAGGCTAAAATTAAGTAAGTGAAACACTCAATAAGCCACCTGAAAATGAGGGGAGAATGCCTCAGCAACAGAATGAATGAAATTGAAAACAGAATATGAAGACTGGACAATAAAGGTGAAGAATTGGACCACTGAAGCAAAGATTACGACAAATTAAAGAAAAACAAAAAAAAAGAGGAATGGAATATACAGGAAATGTAGGACACCATGAAAAGACCAAACTGATGCATCATAAGCATAGAAGGAGAAGCAGCTCAGGATAATGGTATTGACCGTATCTTCAACAGAGTGATGAAAGAAATTTTCTCAAAATGAAGGAACATAGAACACCAAATCAACAGGAACAGAAAAAAAAACTCCCCATGCCACATCATAGTAAAAACACTAAATGCAGAGCTGGGTGTGGAGGCCCACACATTTAATACTGGCACTTGAGAGGCAGAAGCAGGCAGATCTATGTGAGTTCAAGGATAGCTTGGTCTACAATGCCAGTTCGAGGACAGCTGGGACTGACTACAGGGAAACCCTGTCTCAAAAAGAGATGAAACTCCAGTTTCAGGGTATCTAATACCCTCTTTACCTCTATGGGCATGGCATGACATGGGTACTCTTATATACATGCAGACATAACACTTGTATACACATAAAAATAAATAAATTTTTAAAAATGCAACATAATCGGAAGATCAACCATTCTGACAATATGAGGCCAATTATTAAAAAAAATCTCAAAATCATTATAAAACATGACTTTCAATATACTTTTATTATGCCCAGACTATTCTAAAATCAGTACCTATTTTACCTCTATTTGATTGTACTTCTCATGCAGGAATGCAAAACTTTCTACAAGGGTAACAAAACTGCACACTTACCTCCACCTTGGGCCCGATTGAACTTTGCAGGATTCATTTCACCTTTTTGGATGTGAAGTGGGTATTCTTTCCTACAAAAGGAAATGGTTTCATTCAAATAGGAAATGTAGTTTCTCAAAATGAAAAAATTAAGGGCTATTTCCAATAAATTTATTCAAAGTAAACCATAGCTTGTCATGTCAAAAAATTGATGCTATAAAATAATAAAAGTATACTGGGTAAATAAGCTGAAGCTAGAGAGCAGGGCCACCATTTCATTTAAACTGTCAATCTACCAGTGCCATAAGAAGCAGACTGCTTATGAGTTGAAGGCCAGTCTGGTCTACATAGCGAGTTCCAGGACAGCTGGGGCTACAGGGACACCCTGTCTCGAAAAGAAAAGAAGAAAAGAAAAAGAAAAGAAAAGAAAAAGAAGAGAAGAGAAGAGAATAAAATAAAATCAGCAAAAAACCCAAAACTTTTAAGTCACATATCATAGTTTGAATAAATTACCCAGGTGAATAACATTCAATTTTCATTTTTGCATAAGTTCTTTTAGTTATTTAAAAGCTAATCCATGGGGCTGGAGAGATGGCTCAGTGGTTAAGAACACTGACTGCTCTTGAAGAGTACCCAGATTCGATTCCCAGCACCAACTTGGCGGCTAAGAACCATCTTAGGTGGGGTGTGGTGGCGCATGCCTTTAATCCCAGCTTGGAAGGCAGAGACAGGGGCAGAGGCAGGTGGCTCTCTGTGAGTTCAAGGCCAGCCTGATCTATATAGCAAGATCCAGGCCAGCTGGGACTAAAAGGAGACCCCATCTCAAAAAAAAAAAAAAAAGCTAATCCATGAATACGATGAATAATGAAAATAAATATTAAGTAAAACTGCTCTTGAGGCCAATGCCAAGATCAGTGCAAAAAATTACAGCAATTATAGATCAAGTGTAATATGGATTATGGCAAGAATATATGATACCCTTTTCTTAGAATATTGAACTATTATGTCAAATTTCACACATAATTACTTGTTTATTTTAGAAAGGTCTCTAAAGTATGTAGCCCATACAGGCTACAAATCTGTGTTCCTCCTGCCTCAGTGCTGGAAGTGCAAGCAAGTAACACTACATTTGTCTCTATACATAATCTACCATAAACACAATCTCCATAGTCCAAGTATACTAATTTTGACAAAATGTGAAAAAAAATTCTATAGCTAGTAGTAAGATAAAAAGCATTATATGAGAACAGCAAAGAGGCAATAAATCAGGAGGCACAATATTTTCTAACCCTAAATGAGTGTAAAAATATTCTTGTTTAGAGCAAGAAATTAAAGAAGCCATTCTATTTATTTATAAATCTGTTCACATTTCAGTGATCAGTATTTTATATTTATTATAGGAGAAAATCCATTTGATTAAACAAATCACAACTGAATATTCTTTTAAGGATTTGATAGTCCCACATAAAAGTCACAGCATATAAAATGGAAAATGACAAATAATATTGACAGGTGACTATAATGTCTTTAAGAGCAATTAGCAAATACTGATTATCATGTGTCAGGTACTCCAAGTACTATTGTTTGAAATACTTTCTATCTATTGCTTCCTTTGATCTTCATAAAACTTTTAAATGATATACTATTAGTTATCTTAGAGATGAGAAAACTTGAGACACAATGATGTTAACGTTCCCCAAGGCCCCACAATTATTAACTGGCAATTTTACAATATGAAACCTGGCAAACTATATCAGCAATAATGCCTAACACTACACCTGGTACAAGTGAGTAATTTCTACTCAGCTGAGATTGTAAGGATGAGGGTGAGAATAGGGACCTGCCTTAGATGAAGTGGTAGCAATGATGCTATGAAAAAAGAAAAGAAAAATGGAAACGTTGCTTGGTAGTTGATATACCTAGCAATGGTTTAATACCTAGCACTGTGTATACTTGTGGTGGGGATATATGCAACTGTGAGCTCAGCACTTCAGAACATGGGGGAAGGATAATCAGAAGTTGACCTATAGGGTTGAAAAAGATGGTTTAGCAGTGGAGTGCTTATTGTTCTTGCAGGGAATCTAAGTTTGGTTCCCTGCATGCAGGTGTACATAGCCACATGTGTGTGTACACACACACACACACACACACACCCCTAAAATAATAAAAATGGGGCTTGAGAGATGGCTCTGGCTGCTCTTACAGAGGACCTGGGTTTGGTTCCCAGCTCTGTCTGTAATTCCAGTTTCAAGATATCTGATACCCTTTTCTACCTTCTCTGGACACTGAACATGCACACATGTGGTGCATTTACATACATGTAGCCGAAACATTCATATACAAAAATAAAAACTTTTTTTAATGCAGGGCATGGTGGTGCACGCCTTTAATCCCAGCATTTAGGAGACAGAGGCAGGCGGATCTCTGTGAGTTCAAGGTCAGCCTGGTCTACAGAGCGAGTTCAAAGAGACTAAAAACAAAACAAAACAAAAAGACTTTTTTAAATTCAAGGTCATTCTCAGCTACCAACCTGGGATATATGAGATCCTATGCTAAAAAAAGAAGGGCTGGCTAGATAGATGTGGTTGTGCAGGCCTTTAGTATCAACATTCTGGAGGGAGAGGAAGACAGCTTGTGAGGCCAGACTCGTTTACACAGTAAGACTCTGTCTCAAAAAAAAAAAAAAAGTGTGTGTGTGTGTGTGTGTGTGTGCTGGAGGTCTCCTCCACAATAGCTAGCTTTCACAGTACAGCAAGTCATTATCCAAGATGCTGGGAAAGAAAAGATATCAATGATCTTACCTAGCTATGAATCCTGTGAGCTATAATACCAATCTGCAAGGCAAGGTGTATATACTTGAGCAATAGTGGCATGAGAGTTACTGGGGCAACCAACTAATTGCTGGTTAGATTTGAGGCCTACTCCACAGGAGGGAATTCATGCGTGCTACTGTAAAAGAAGTCCCTGTCTACGGAGGTGAAAGGTCAAATGGATATGTAAAACTTCCTTCTAAATACGTTTAATATCCAATAAGCAGAATGATGTGGTGCAGACCTTTAATCGCAGCACTTGGGAGGCAGAGATAGGTGGAGTTCCAGACCAGCCAGGTCTACAAAGCAAGTTCCATGCCAGCTGGGGTTACAGTGAGACCCTGTCTCAAAAAAAAAAAAAAAAAAAAAAAACCCAAACAAACAAAAACAAGAACTGGAAGATGGAACAGAATGCAGTGAAATACTATTTTCTGGCCCTGAGTTGGCTGATGTACTCTGATTACTTATGCAAGATCAAAACAAAAGAGTCCCATCAACACTCCACCATGGAGAGGGAAAGAGTTCATGAGGCCCCATCTCACCCTGAGGAGCCATAGGCAGCTAATGGTGACTGGGGGAGAGGAAGGAAGTCCTATTTCTGAGTGCTGCACTTACTTGCTCAAGTAAATAAATACCCATCCATGTTAAGGCAGGCAACCCTAATTAAATACACTGGGGTACACACACACAAAATAAAATAAGGAAAGCAGGAAGAGTAATTTGTTAGGAAGATGAAGGGATTCAATAGGGAGGAGGAGTAAGAGACATAACGGAGAGGGATATGATCAAGTATATTATATATGAAAATGTAAAAGAAATTTTTTGCTTTAAATTTTTTTTTTTGTAATTTTTAGAATGTATTCAATGATTTATATTCTTTTCATTCTCTTTCAGCGCATATTCCCCTATCCCTTCCCCCCACCCCACATCATGCCATCTGACATAACTTTCCTGCATCTTTCTCTGTCTTTTTTAATGCTTAATTCACATTTTCCCCTGTTAATTTCTATTCTAGAAATAGGGATACATACTCGCCACCCACATATAGTAATTACAGAGTCTGAAAATATTGGTGGGTGGATTCTAGAAGCCATGAGAGATTCACAACAACAACATAGTTGCCTTCTGATAAACAAAAATATAACCATACTGTTGTTAGCTTGCCTTTCTATACTGGGGGATTTGGGTGTTTAGCAGCCAAATGAGGGAAATCATTCTCCGTTTGTCTTTCTGGGATAAGTGCACCATCATCATAATGGCTTCTTAGCTCCATCCATTTACCTGCAAAGTTCATAATGTCATCCTTTCTTTACCTTCTGAATAGTACTCCATTGTGTAGATGTACAACAGTTTTGTGTCATCCACTCATCGTGTTGAGGGGCATAGGGTTGGTTCTAGCTCTTCGTCTTATTGTGAGGAGAGCTGCAATAAACATGGAATGTGCATGTATCGTGGTGGTAGGATGAGTCTTTGGGCTATATACCCAGGAGTGGTATGATTGGGGTCAGGTGGTAAGCTCACTCTGAGTCTTTTTAAGGGTTCTCCACACTGCTTCCATAGTGGGTTGTACAAGTTTTTACACCAACCACATGGATGAGTGTTTGCTTTCCCCACAACCCTCCCAGCATCTGTTGTCTCTTTTGGTTGGTTTTCTTGATCTTAGCTAGCCATACTGGAGTGAGTGATATATCTGAGGGTTTTAATTTGCATTTCCTTAGATTAGTTATGAGATAAACACTTTTTTAAGATTGTTTCCCAGCCATCTTTAATTTCTCACTGGTAAGACTCTGTTCAGCTCTTTACTCCATCTTTTGAGTAGGTCATTTGTCTTCTTCTTGTTTTTTTTGAGTAGTTTTATATATTCTTGATGTTATGCTCTGTCAGATGTGTTACTGATAAAGATTTTTCTCCCACTCTGTGGGTTTCTCTTTCACCTCCTTGATGTTTCTTTTCACTGTACAGGAGCTTTTGAGTTTTTATGAGGTCCCACTTGTCAACTGTTGACCTTACTTCCGTGCGGGCTGCTGGTCTGGTTTGAAAAAGTCTCCTCCTACACCTACTTCTTGTAGGTTGTCGTCCAACTCTTTCTTTTATCAACTTCAGGTTTTCAGGCTTCACATCGAATCTTTGATCCCTTGCAATGTTTAATTTCGTAACAGGGGTTGAGAGGTACGGTTTTAAATATTTGTTCTTCTACAGGTGATGTGATCCAATTTTGCCAGCACCATGTGCGGAATATCTATCCTCCCTCCATTGAGGGTTTTTTGTTTTGCCCTTTTGTCAAATATCGAGGTGGCTGGAAATTGATGGAGGTCAATTTTGGATCTTCAACTTTGTTCCGTTGGTCAACTGTTCTGTTTTCTGTCCAGACCCAGGCGTGCTTTATATAAAGAACGTCGCCCTGTAAATATAGTTTGAAGTCTGGTAGAGGCAATCCCCCCTGTGATTGCACTTTTCAATCAGGCTTGCTGGTTAGCTATTCAAGGTCTTTTGTTTTTTCCATATGAATTTAACGATTTTTTTATTTCCAATTTGTTGGAAGAAGCTCATAGGGATTTTTGATTGGGATTGCCAATTGAATACTTGTATATAGAGGTTGGTAAATGGACATTTTTACTTATATTAATTTTCCCCAATCCATGAGCATGGAAGATCCGTTCCATCTTTGAAATGTCATCTCAATCTCCTTCTTCGGGTGTTAAATTTTTGTTGATAGCTCTTTTGGGTAGTTTTTGTTAGGTTGTTCCCTAGGTATCTATTATTGTTGAGGCTATGGTGAGTGGAAGGTCTCCTTTATTCCTTCTCCACGGGACCTAGAAGGCCAAGGTTAGCTAGTATGGTGATTGATACTTGTAATCTCAGACACTGAAGAGTCTGAGGCTGGAACACCCAGTACAGGAGTTCAAGGCCACCTGTCTACAATAGGGAGCTCCGGCAGCATGGGACTAAAGGAAAACCTGTGTCTCTAAATAATAAATAAATAAATAAATAAATAAATATAAATAAAATTTTAAAAACTAATAGCCAGTTTTTATTTTTTTAATTTTAATTAATTTTTTAGTGTCTAAATATTTGATCATATAACAATAAATGAGAAATAACACGTAGCCAAAGAACCATACAATTATTTAGTGACATTTTTCTATCCTTTTTTTTAATTTTATATTTTTTAAGGGATTCTACAATAGATGACACAGTTTGTTTGCAGATAACATTGAAGTAACATATGTTACAATTCCATACAAATTAGTAATTGGTGGTCATTTTGCAAGTAGTCTTATGTCCAAATTTTGAACAACCAAAGGTTCCCATATGTCCAGTTGGAGAAGCTTGTATGCACTGGCATAACGACCAGTTAGGAGTCCATACTATAATATGCCTGTAGTCTCATGATTTCACCACTATCTCCTGCGCCTTACAATCGGACCACGCCTCCTCTTATGCCGTGGTTTGGCTTCCCTGGCTTTGGAAAGGGCACAAGTGGGTGAGAAGAAAAGATCCTAATTTCCTTTGGAGTTGCATTTTGGACTTTAGTCGTTCAGGTTGTTTCCCTTCATGGGTTGAAGCTTTTCCAAGATATACGCTTTTTCATACTACTAAAAGCACAAGCTAATTGGATGTACAGGCATTTAAGAAGTACTAATTATTATGTCAAGCTAAGCTGTGGCATGCTGACCAGATGCTGGATGGTATGGCTAATCCAACGGTGGTTTTCCTCTAAATAAGGGTGACAAGTTCTTTTGTTGGCTTATAACATCTCCGAAACACTAGAGGACATAAGCTGTGTGCAATCCGCTGTGAGTTATTGCTCCAAAGGAGAGAGCTATAGCCAAATAGATTTGGGATATAATAGACAACTTGGCTGCCACTGTTGTCACGCATCTCCAGGCGTTGAGGTAAGCCGTGTACCTGACTAGAGTGACAGAGGAGTCTTGCTGGCTCATGTAGACCAAATATGTTTGCTGTATTGCTTTTAGTGACTGGTACACTCTCCTCTCGGCACTTCGAGAGCCAGTTTGTACGCAAGTGAGGTCTCAATAACATCTTGTCTCAGCTCACGCAGTCTCTTCGACAACAGGACTTACTACCTTTCTCCTGCATATTCCCCTTATAGGGAAAAGTACTTTGAAAAGTTGGGGGGGGGGCATGAAAAAAAAAGAAAAAAAAAAAAAAAGGTTTATCCCCTAGCCAACATCTCCCTAAGCAGTAATAATTCATGCTGATGTCAAAGGCTTTCCTGTAGTAATATATTGGCTTAAATTACACAACTTATAAAACACTTTACTATTGAATTTACGCCTAGATAAAATCTTTTCACAGATTACTATGCCTATCAGTTCCAATTAATAAGTTTATGCCTGTTTTAGTAGGAAATTTACCACATGAACGAATTGGCTCTAATTGTACAGTTAGGGAGTGGGTTTACATTACATCATGTTTTTCTTTTTCCTATAAGGGGATAGGTAGGAAGGTTTGTCCTCAGTATCCTGGAAGGTAAACTTCAATTAGGGCCCAGTATAAAAATTAAAAACCAACAATATTAAATGTCAGAGAGATGCTCAATTCTGTGACCAGGCAGATCTGAGGTTTCCTCTGTTCTTTAATAGTGTCAGATGGGTAAACCTCTCTGCTGGCATTTCCCAGTCCCAGGTCCATCTCCTCAAGCCAAAAGTTATACTTGGTTTTCAGGCATTTAGATTGGTGATTTTTACCTGTGGGAACTAGAAATTCTCTCCTCCTTGTTAGTTTCAAGATCAGAAAAATTGGAAATTTATCAATAGGAGTGAAAACAGAAGTGTTGCCAAAATTTGTAATCCCAGAAAGGATAGTACCACCCCACCTCCCGTCCCTTCTTTTTTTTTTTTTTTTTTTTTTTTTTTTTTTTTAGGTTTTTATGTTTTGACCTAGAGATGCCAAGAGTTGTATTACTACATAATCAACAATGACCATAACGTAGGAGCCAAGGCATAAGCTTATCATTAAATTGTACCCAAACTGTTTCTCACGACTGGTATGCTACTTTATTTGGGAAGGAATTTAAGCTTTAGGGTTCCTTTCAACTTTTCCGCATAACGTAAAAAGAAATGTTAAATTGTATTTAAGGTATCAGAAAAATATAAAGGCCATTTTTGTGATCCTTAACCCCAATAAATTAATGAACAAAACAATTAACCAGTTTATATATGTCCCAATTAGTTCAATTTTGTTTTTGATTACATTTCTCACCAAAACCTACACCTGAATTGTAACTAATCTAAACAATTCACTGAAGACTTATAAATACCTATACTTTGTGGAGAAAGTCTTGGGCAGAGTTGAGTACCTGCTAAATAAATTTTACCCAATAAACACTTGCTCCTTGTAAGGTATATGACGTGGACTATGATTCCTACTTATTTGGAAGTAAAAATGTAAGCATTAATTCACTTTAAAAATTGTCCTAAGAAGTAAAAGAAAGTTTCACACTGTGATGTTGTATATTCAGAAAAATATAGAGACCAACCCAATACAAAGTATAAATAAAAAACATAGCATTGTTATATTCCCAGTAGTTCAAATGTCAGTACTAGCTGCTCTTTTTTTTTTTTTTTTTGTTTTAGCACAACATCCCTTCATATAAAACCAATTGTTGCAAGCATTTGTGCCCCATGCCCACAGGCCCAAGGCTCCCACCATCCAGCTGGAAGGCTGTTTGATGTTCAATCAAGTTGATCAATAAAGTGTCCCAGACTATAAGTCGTCGTAGTTTTATAACCGTTCACCCCAAGCGGCGGGCCCTACAACTACCACTCCGCCCTGTCTACTAATTGTTCATAGGCTTAGAGATGGGGGCACAGGTGGACAAGAACACAACAGTCTACTTTGTTCTGGAGATGTTTCGTTTGGACTCTGAGTCAGTTCGGGCTGTTTCCTTTCATGGACTGACCGTTATGCCCAGGGATAAGCTTTCATCCTACTAATGAAGCACAGCAGATTAGACATATTTGTATTTAACACTTGCTAGTTACATGGTAGGGTTACTTTGGTATAGAAAAAAAACACAGATTTTTTTTTTTTTTTTGGTGGTTTATCCTGGATTATCTTTATGTTTTTTTTTCCTGAGAAGATTACAAGGTCTTACTATGACCGTATAAAAAAATCTCCTAATTACTAGAGGGTATAAGCCTGTGGCAACATCCACAAGTTTATTCCTCCAAGGAGAGAGCTAAAATAAATAAATTTGGGAATCATACAGACAATGGCTGCCACGCATGCAACTAGTTCTCCAGCACGGTGAGGTGTACAGATGTTGTGGAGGAGTATTGCTACTCAAGGAGACACAGTATGTGTTTATTGGTTTCAGTGGCCTTGGGACACTCTCTGGTATTCCAGAGACCAATCTGTATACTTGTAAGTGCATCTCGATACAATCCTCCCATGGTTACATCAGTCATTGACAGCAGGGCAGGCCTTACCACCTCTTTTCTTGCAGTTATCCCAGTTTAGCAGTTACAGTAATAAGCGCTTTCCACCTTTTTTTGGGGGGGGGGTTGGGCCCCTGGACTAACATCTCCCTTGGCAAGAATAACATTGCGGCTATCAGTTGCTCTCTTATTAATATAATTTGGCTTAGATGCAAACAATATAAAGGAGACTTTAGTATTAGTATTTGGTTTCGTGAATAAACAATAATCCTTTTTACAGTTCCTATGTATAATAGTCAATTAGAGAAAGAGGCCAAGGCTAACTAGGTGTGATTGATACCTGTAATCTCAGCACTTGAGAGTCTGAGGCTGGAACACCCAATAGAGTTCAAGGCCAGCCTGGTCTACATAGGGAGCTCCAGGCCAGCTGGGACTGAAGGAAAACCCTGTCTCTAAATAAATAAATAAATTAAATTTAAAAACTAATACATTTTAAAAAGTTTAAATTAAAAAAAAAAAAGAGTCAAGCTAGGTGTGGTGGTGCATGCCTTTAATACCAGAACTCAGAGGCAGAGACAAGGCCAGCCTGGTCTACATAGCAAGTTCTAGGTCAGCTGGGGCTATAGGGAGACCCTGCCTCAAAAAGACAAAAAAAAAAAAAAAGTCAAATTTTCAGCCTCTAACCCAGCACAGTGGCACATGCCTGTAATCCCAGCACTTGGGAGGTTAAAGTGAGGATGAGAATTTAAGATCAGCACAGGCTACATAATGCTAACTTGTTTTTAGCTCCTAAGTACACTATATTAAGCTCAAAATATGCATATTTTTGTACTCTGTAAAATTTCTAGTGCTGCACACATATTATAAAATCTGAAGCAAATATGGTAATACTATCATGGAAATCCCCTGTAATTTTGCCTTCTATTTTCTTTTAGAAAACAAAATCGATATTTTGAAATATTAAATATTTCTTATTAATAACATACAAATTATTTGACAGTTCTAGGGTGGCCACAAAATTTGAAAATAGAGAATACTATGTACACTAGACTGACCTTGATTTTACAGAGATCCACCTGCCTCTGCCTCACAGGTGATGGGATTAAAGGAGTCTGATACCACATCTGGCTTATTTTTATTAATTTATTGACAATTATTAATAATTGTCTTTTTGACACAGGGTCTCCTCCCTGTAGCCCCAGCTAGCCTGGAACTTACTACAGTAGCCCAGGCTGACCTTGAACTCCTTTGGGTGTTCCAGCCTCCGACTCTCAAGTGCTGAGATTACAGGTATCAATCACACCTAGTTAGCCTTGGCCTCTAGTCTACAGTAATCTGTATCAAGTTTCTCTGCTCTAAAACTACCATTTTTGTTTCGTTTGTTCTATTTTCTCCCTTTTTTCTTCCATGCTGTACCTGGCAGCAAGTTAGCAAATCCAATCCACACTTAAACAGAAGCAACGTCAACACATTTAACTTAGAATGACTAAAAAAAAGTTGTCTCCCGGTTCATTTTACACAACTTGCAAAGTTTGATTAGCACATCTAGTATTGTTTTAAGTGATGCTCATTACCAGACTGCATGACCTGTTAAATATTAATTAGCTCATCCGTGGCATTAATCTCATGATATATTGATAGTTATCTAATTGTCTGAGTTTGGGGCCTTGAGACATCTTCTGTGTTGCTTGTGTGTCCTTTTGATGTGGTCCTATCCTGTTTTTTGTTATGGTACAATATAACTAATAAAATTCACTTAAAAACACTAAAATGTGAGTCATCCATTAATAATCTCTAAATCATTTCCATTGTGTATGTGGTGCTTAAGCATCCAAACTTTTAAAAATATGTATTTTAAAATATTATGTGTATCAGTGTATTGCTTGCCATGTACATTAACTGCAACCATGTTGTGCAATGTCCATTTAGGTCAGAAGGGGCATCAGATCTCCTGGAACTGGAATTAGTACAGATGTACATTAGGCACTAGGAACCAAACCCAGGTCCCCTGAGAGAGCAACCAGTGGTCTTAACCACTGAGATATCTCTCCAGCCCCTAAGCATACAATCTTGTGCATACATACATACATACATACATATGTATGTGCATCACAGTCATTTGTGTTTGTACTAACATTATCTTACAATCAGTGATTTCTTCCTATTTCTCTTACTAGACAGTGGGTATTTAATACAAATGTGTGTCCAAAGATGTAGCTCAGTTTGTAGAATGTTTACCTAGCCTACACTAGATCCAGGGTTTGATATCCAACACCTCACAAACTGGACACAGGAGTACACACCTGTAAACCCAGAACTGAAGAGGAAAACACAGTAGGATCACAACTACAAGGTATCCTTGGCTACACAGGAAGTTTTGGGCTAGGCTGAGCTACATGAAACCCTGACTCAAAATAATCAGATCTGGGCACTATTTTTGTTTTGGGCTAGGCTTTAATGGTACCCCTTTTTATTAGTCTTTCCATTGCTATAGAAACACATGTGTATGTATGTGTGTAACTTTTCATAAAAAACAAAGCAAATGTATTCCTTGTACAGCTAAAATCCATTATTCCAATAATTTTAAGCAGTAACACAAAACTTCAAAAAAAATGTATGATCATGTACCTAAACTTCACCTAACCAAGAACTTCTTGTACAGAAATTTTTTTGGGGTGCTCATCCATTTACTTGTTACACTCTTTTTTTCCCCCCAGAGAATCAGAGGAGCAATCAGGGTGTTGTAAGTCCTGATTACACAGAGACACTAATCAGGTATCATGCGAACTCCAATCATCTTCTATTTGCCCTCCAAAGGAGGAACAGGTAAGGGTTATACTACCTGACGATACTTGTTACACTCTTACAAACTGCTTACTACTAGTTATTCTTGATTCCATCTCATCTGCTATTATAATTCCACTCATTTTCTTTTGTTTTCATTTTTCTCCTGGTGTTAAACAGACCTTACCTACAAGTTATTATAGTAATCTCAGTCATAAACAGTACAGAAGAATGGGACTAAAGCTAACTGGTTGTCTTTTATTAAATACAAGTGAAGGACCCCTGCTCCAAGGTTTTATGCACCCTTAAAATCTGTCTTTAGGAACCATGGTACTGCCATCCTATAAGGCCTCCAAGTCACGTACGCTATAATGCCTCCCCGCTTCCTCATACCTTGTGGTGCTTAACTGAGTCATGCCCGCCTGTGTGTCAAGATTAGGTTTCCCTCCCCGCTTCCTCATACCTTGTGGTGCTGAACTGAGTCATGTCCGCCTGTGTGTCAAGATTAGGTTTCCCTCCCCGCTTCCTCATACCTTGTGGTGCTTAACTGAGTCACGCCCGCCTGTGTGTCGCTGGCCTGCGTGCCGAGATGACTTTTTACTATTACACAACCCTTCCTCCATTTCCCCATACCTTGGGATCTCTGCTTTTAAAAGTTCCCTATCCTAGTCCCTGGGGGTCGACCTCCTCTGCCCCTGCGTGGGTTACGAGCTCGGCCCCAGTGCACTGGTTTTTCCCGAATAAACCTCGTGTAATTGCAGCAAGAAAGGTCTTTGGCTGATTTTTTGGGAGTCGTTCTATCCCGAGATTTGAGTGAGAGCCACTCCAGTTTCGGGGGGGG